>JAOTOM010002676.1:0-85000 GCA_034440615.1 Ashinkailepas kermadecensis
TTTTTTTCATGTCAAGAGATGCGCTAGGCTGACCCAACGGTCCCCATGCGACAGCATGTCCAGCACATGCAACCGCAAGTCGTCAGGCGCAGCCCTCACTTAATGCGTTCCGGTCGCAGCACAGCGTCAAAAGAATGATTGCAGCAGCCATACGCTGGCGTCGGCTGACCTACGACAGCCCTATGCCGACCCACACGAACACGTGTTCGGGCGCCGGAGTAGCTCCCTCTGCTGGCTGGACCAACTTTTGGGTGGCTCTGACTGGTGCATCGGGCATTTGTCAGCCATCGGACAGAACTGAAGTTGGGCGATGCCGATCCATATGTGATTAGGTTCTGGTGCCGCTGGCGGAGGATGCGGCTCGGTCTGCGACCCTGAGCATAGATGGATTGAAGATCCTTGATCCAATCAATCTGGATCCGTGAAGACCGTCGTCTATCCGTCTAAAATCCACCGACGACCAGAACGGCAGTGCAGATCCAATCCGTTTTGAAGATTGTATATTTAGCACAGCAAGCAAAACAGCATATAACTTCAGGATTAATCCTAAATGCAATCCAAACCCGAACGATTGTTCAAATCATTTCTAATCGGCCCCAAATCCAATCCAATC
This sequence comes from Ashinkailepas kermadecensis, assembly GCA_034440615.1. Classification (NCBI taxonomy): domain Eukaryota; kingdom Metazoa; phylum Arthropoda; class Thecostraca; family Neolepadidae; genus Ashinkailepas; species Ashinkailepas kermadecensis. Next base: position 614 of record JAOTOM010002676.1, read on the forward strand.
CTAATCCGCATAGACAATCAAATCTACATTACGCTCTACTTGGACTGGATAATATTTCATGAGAGGCCGACACCATGTCGAAGTGACAGGCTGCCACTCGACTGTCACAATGTCTGGTCCCGTCAGCTCTCGTGACAGGCCGCGAGATGGTGCTGACAGCTCGAGGTGGGGTACGAAAGGGGAGGGGTACCGCGACACGGTAGGCGGGGGCTGGGGCGGAGCGAGATGATCCTGTATGATTGTGGGAGGGACGGACTGAGACGGAAAGTTGACAGTGGAGGTGGGCTCTTGGTTAACGAAAGTCAGATGTATGGGAGGTGTAGAGGGACGTGTGAGAAGGTGACGTAGGAACCCGATAAAGGAGCATATATATATATATACATACATATATATATATATATATATATATATATATATATATATATATATATATATATATATATATATATATGCCCCAAATTTAGAAGGGCTTTAACATTAGGCTTATTGGAGCTTCATGGGGACTAAAACGAGTTCAGAAAGGTTTCTGTCCTGACTCTGAAATGTATTTACATATGTTTTCATGTATTGGCAACTATGGAGCCTTCCAGTAAAAGAGCAGGCCATTATAAAAACCGTGACCGCTGAGGACATCACTTTTATCAGTAACTCTGCCCGTATAACAAACTCAAGATGCTCAGCACCTAGCGCTGCAACACACTCAGGAAACTCAGCACATTAGCGCTACAGCACATTCAAGATGCTCAGCACACTAGGGCTATCACAAGCTTGAACGTTCAAGTACAGGCGAACCATCATGTAATCACACACTCACATAAATGCCACGAAGTTGAAATATCACTTGGCGCGCGCTTCAAATCACTCGCATTCGTGTCACGTGTCTCAGCTGGTCGGGTGCTCAAACCCGGTATGGGAACACCGCCGATCGCGCCCTGTCACCACGCGCGGGCCGCAAGCTCGGTCTTCTTAATGATATTACGGGAGTGGACTTACGGTGTTCTTACGAGCATCATGGAAGTGCGGTTGCGGTGTTTTACGAGTATTATGGGAGTGGAATTACGGTGTTCTTACGAGCATTACTGGAGTGGAATTACGGTGTTCTTACGAATATTGCAGGAGTGGAGTTGCATGTTCTTAATAGTATTGCGGGAGCGGATTTACAGGGTTCTTACAAGTGTTGCGTGAGTGGAGTTACGATGTTCCTATGAGTATTACGGGAGTGGAATTACGGTGTTCTTACGAGTATTATGGCAGTGGAGTTACGGTGCTCTTACGAATGCTGTGGGAATTGAGTTCGGAGTTGGCCTAGAGGTGAGGAACAGGGGCCTGGGGTCCACCAGTATAACGAATTTCATGCAGAAAGTTAAACAAGTGTTGCTCGTGCAGACGATAGATAGTGGGCCAGCTGAGTTCGTCTCGCACGTCAGTGTTCACCAGTTCAGTCAGTTCGTTCGCCTAGCAGGTCGAGCTTCAGGGTGCCGCAGAAGACGCGCAAGATAAAATTTCGCATTTTTTTAAGAGGACGCATGTTTTTCTGTCAGTCGTTGCGAAGGCTGCCAAATAGCAACAGACGTGCGAGATGGCCAGGGCATTGAAAATGATTGCAATAAGATCGGCAGGAATGTTGCAATGCACGTGAAACAGACCGATGGGAATATCATGCAACTTTTTGACGAGCGCTGAAATGGGAGCGTTCCTTGTGGTGTGCTTGTCGAAAAGCGAGCCAAGATTCATCACGGTGGGACGCCACACACTGCTCTCTGAACCAAATAGTACTGGCAATCATGTTGCAGCAAGTGAGACGCGGCCAAATGCGATAAGTTCCTTTATGCTGATGTTCGATTGAAGGTCATGGCAGTGAAACCGAAACCTTTCGCCGAGACAGATAAGATGAAGTTTATTAAGGCTCGTAGTAGCGGACAAAATTGTTTCCCTGAGACCAGAATACCGATATCATCATCTTACTTGAACCCTTGCGCATTACCTGCTAAAGGTCGTCGACAAAGTTTGAGAATATAAGGGGGCTAAAAGAGGATCCTAGGAAATCCCCGAAGAGGCTTGGAAGGGACCTAAAAAGGTGATGCCAATGCTTGTCAACAGTACGGACTGGATGTGATCGAGCTTGCAAGCGAGCCGGGTTTGGCCAATCCAGCAGGTCTGAAGTTTGGAGAGAAGGGAGCGTGGTCAGTCACACTGCCTGTTTTGGACGGGTCCAAGAGGCAGATAATAATGACATGCTGCTGGTCCACGGCCGAAAGGATATAATCAGAGACAGTGACAACAACAGCTTCCGTGGAGTGTAAAACACTGAACCGTACTGGGAAGGTGAAAAGGTGATTGTGGTACGCATGGATAAAAGCGGCACTGACAATGTGCTCAAAGCGCTTTGGAAATGCACGAATATTGGATATGAGTCTAAAATTGGCGGCTTCCGATGACTGATAATGATCAGATCGGGTGGGCTTCGGATGGCTGCTAATGATCAGATCGAGTGGGCCTCGGATGGCTGCTAATAACTGCTTATCGGGTAGGCTTCAGATCAGATGACTTGTGAATGGGATGAACTGTGGCGTGTGTACAGACAGTGAAGTACTCACTTTGAGAGACAGTTAATGATCATGCGTAAAATGACACCAGCGCCATTAGTAGGACGACAAGGATATCGCGTTCGGGAGACGCAATGATTGTCGGGAGTCCTCCTGAAGTCCTCATGGATCAGTGTTAACCCTCGCCAGCCGAACGCTTCGTTGCCTTATTATCCGTAGGGTGCCACCCCTCAGAATTCCACCGCTCAAAGAGATAGAGCCACGGAACAAATGCCAGTGCGTTGCGTGACAGAACAGCGATTTGATGGTGAGCGACTTTACACTTTCGGTTAATCAGCGATTCGCTGGAGCGGATCAAATGTCGGAATTTGCCAACACGTCTGGTGCCGATAACCTGGACAACACCGTCCACCACAACTAGGTGAAATAGAGCCGCAAACAAAACACCAGAATCTACCCAAGGCTCGTCCATCTCCATCAGCGTCTTGAACGACCTCTTAACACGCATTGCTAACGGGTCAAGTTAGATAATTTCCTCGGAGTTCACACCAAGCGTGGTATACAATGGGCGGTAAAGCTTGCGAAATGCCCCTTTGGAGTATTCAAGCATGAGCTAGCTTAACTGACGCAGGGGGGGGGGGCGCGAAGTAGTCCCCACACTTCTCAGCAGGGCCTAATCGGCGCCCATTTTTATCAACATGGCTGACTAAGTGTCCTTGATAGGACATATTTCTAGTACATGGATGGCACGTCCATGGATCTGCTGAAGCGCCTCTCGACGTGCAGAGTAGCACCACAATATACCATGCTGCCATCCAAGTTCCAATGGTGCCCCCCCTCCTCCCAATATGTCAGACGCCCCTGGAGCTTTCAGGTGCTTCTTTCGAATTTCAGGGGCGCCCTCGGGCTGATGGGGATCTCGCCTCTGGAGTTGTCGTGATGCTCCTGGATGAGCAGAGGGGCACCGTGGAAGCTTGGATGACGGCTCAGTACATTTAATATGTCGTCCATCCGGTTCAGGGGCTCCTCACCAGCTCCTAGGACGTCTTTGTTGTATCAGAGGGGCGCCCCAGAAACTCCAGAGCGTCTGACACCATGGGAGGGGCGTCGTGCGGGCTTGGATGGCGACGTAGGATATGCAATGGGCACTTCTCTCCCTCTTAAGGTGTCAGTCACTCACTAGAGCTTTTGGGGTATCCCATTGGAATGACAGGGGCACCTCTGGACGGTAAGTGTCGCTTATTTTTAGCAATAAAAATATACCTTTTAGCCTCTCTGTTGCTTCAAGGACGCCATTTTAAGTGCCAATTCACCATGGCAGCCTCAATATCGCCCCTCTAGAGCTACCAGGACGTCCCTTATATATATATATATATATATATATATATATATATATATATATATATATATTATTTTATTTATATACATATATATATATATATATATATATATATATATATATATATATATATATATATATATATATATATATATATATATATATATATATATATATATATATATATATATATATATATATATATACATCATGTTGCCTCATAGCGCTCACCTACATAGCTGACATAGTGTCTCTGGAGGTTCCAAAATCCAGCATGTTGCTGGGCTACCCGCCATGCTTCAAAGCAGAAGTGCGGTTTTTAACTCTGCTATTGGCTTGCTGGTGTTTGGTAGCATGTCTCAACTGATCGAAGCGCATCACAGCATCTCAAGACTGATAACGGAGAGAGTAACCGATGCGTGCAATCATGCGTGATAATTGCGTCTTCGACGTGCAAGAAAGAAATAGTTGAAGGGAAAGAAACGCGCAGTCATGAAACGTGATAAGCTCGTGTGACAGCCCAGAGATTACGAAGTCAAATGATCGGGCTTGAAGGCGACTGCCTTCAAGTCCGATCATTTGACATTCAGCTAAGAAAGGACCGAAAGCACAACGCGTTTTGCATGTTGAACACTACTTACCTTTTCGTCGTTACAAAGAACCTGGCGCCAGGACTGTGAACATTGGCTATGCATAAAATACAGAGACGTCAAGAAAATACACTAATAATAGCTGCATAGCACGTTAATTATGTAGCTACACATACTTTAAGAAAGTGACGTGTTCGAGGAAATATAATAGATGAAACAAGTTAAAAATCAGTGCATGGAAGTGAGTAATTCATGCTGATTCACTTCCGAATTGGCACACTCATACCTAAATGAAGCCGGCTCTGGAATACTCGCAAACGTCACCATCCAGCCTGAAGGAGTTCCTTTTTACTATCATCGGTGGCTGACGCCATACAAACTTGAAATGTAGATCAGGACGTGATGGAACCTAGGCTTAACCTTAGGCTCTTCATGCATTGTAGAATTTGCCGTTGTCCACATGAAGGCGCACACATGAAGTGGTGCAAGATGACATGAAGTGGTGCAAGATGACATGAAGTGGTGCAAGATGACATGAAGTGGTGCAAGATGACATGAAGTGGTGCAAGATGACATGAAGTGGTGCAAGATGACATGAAGTGGTGCAAGATGACATGAAGTGGTGCAAGATGACATGAAGTGGTGTAAGATGACATGAAGTGGTGCAAGATGACATGAAGTGGTGCAAGATGACATGAAGTGGTGTAAGATGACATGAAGTGGTGTAAGATGACATGAAGTGGTGTAAGATGACATGAAGTGGTGTAAGATGACATGAAGTGGTGCAAGATGACATGCGCACACATGATGCTCTATTGCTGACAATAAAATACAATCAAACGCTGCAATCTGGCTAGAACCATAGCAGCAGCGGTGTACATACCAAGGCTGAACAGAAAACGAACGCGCAATTACAAGAGAGCAAAGTCGCCAGACAAGATCAGGGAATCGCACACGAAAGAAAGAGGCGTGCTTTGCCTCATGCACACCACGGTGCACTAAGCCAAACTGTGAAAACAAACACCTTTCCGTGATTCCGTGTTATCGTGTGAAACTTCGCGGACGCAAGCATACATTGCATGTGGCTTATCCGCCGAATGGGTGGATGAAAACCTAACGCTAGGTTGTTCTTAGTCCGGCTTTTACCACAGGCTCGTGAAAACAACCCGCAAAGCTAGCTGGCTGTGTGCGACGGCTGTAATGGGCGTACAATAAGATTATTCGTAGAATCATCTCAGCAGCGTACTGAAAGCAAAAGACCTGAATTGCTGTAACACTCTGCGTATAGAAAACGACAGTTGTGGACGGTAGATGCGTTTTGCATAGACGCATCTAGTGACATGGATCGCCATCGTTAGCGTGGTCCTGCAATGGTCTCAGTTGAGTGGCACCTCGCTACAGACCGAACATAAATACCGCTTTGTCACCGACAGTTCTGGTTTTCAGCCCGAAGGTGGTAAAATACCTACCCGTAAATAAGACTTATTTCACCCCTCAATATCGTTATTCATCCGTGCATGCGATAATTCTGACCATGTGACGCCATTACAGTTGCTTCATCTGGTGAGAATTGATGTGGCAGCTTTCAGTCAAGTATCGCCTTCTCTATGTGTATTGATGCCAAAGTCAGACCACACTGGCGGGAGAGGGGGAACGGTCGAGCCTTTTGCAGTCAGTTGTACTTCCACCAGAGCAAGTGGAAGTGTTCTTGGCTCAACCCTGAGCAGCAATAACTCCATGACATCTCTGAAGGACTCACAAGACAGATAATTCAACGAAACATGCTTCAAAGTATGGCCCAAATTATGCAACCGTCTTCGACTTATCTGATCAGAACCCTTCCAGATGGGCTAATATATGATTATAAGTTGAATATCTCAACCAGAGTTGGCAGATTGTATGCAATACATGTGTAGATAGGTGTTTATAGAAAATACGAGTATTTCTGTGAATGTCGGCAGTTAATAGGACAGGGACCGTAATGGGCATTACGATGAGCCTCATAGCTTTGATGTAGGCAGAAGATATATCTGATATCAGCATATCTTGCAGAATGCTGCATGTCTTGCAGAACCCCTCTGTTGTACAAGATAACATTTGTTGACTTATGCACTTGGATTTCATAGAAATGAGTTATGCATATTTTACGTGAACTGACATACTATATATATATATATAGACCGATAAGTAATTCCCATATATATAATAATATATATATATATATATATATATATATATATATATATATATATATATATATATATATATATATATATATATATATATATATATATATATATATATATATATATATATATATATATATATATATATATATATATATATATATATGGGAATAACTGGATGATGGGGACAGTAAGACAGGATTTTGAATGGTTTCTTTCCATACAGTGAATTATTGTGTTTGGAGGCAATTATCTCGTCGAAAATGCTTCCACACGAACCAGAAGAGTTTGAAAAAGGCTGTAATTTCAACCTTACAATGAAATGTAGAAATTGAGGATGCCAAATTCAGCATATTTTTCGCAGATTTGAGCTGTTCCAAACCGGATAAAAAACGTGCCCTAATATCCGAATTATTGGCCACCAATGCTGACTGCTGCACCTGGACTGCTGACCTCCACTTTCACCGTCCATATCAGTTTTGGAAAGCGGTCCAGCATCAAAACGTTCGAGTAATAAATAATACGGTCGATGGGCGTAAATCGTTATTTTGCCTTCCAAAAAGGTCCAAGTTCTCCTGATCTTATATTTCTGCTCAACGTAGCCATAGTCTTCACTTATAATACTCCTTGGCGATGTCGCATGCGATGTGATGGATCTCAATGAAGCAAATCTACGAGCCGTCAAATCAAGTCATATAAACAGCAGACACTCCCGTGGCATAACAGAATGATCAAATGCCCCCAACGCTGTTGGCCGCGCTGTGGAAACCGTAATATCGACTTTACTCTTCTGCGAAGCAAATTTCCCAGATGTACACACAATAGGAAATGTGTCAAGTAGTATTTCGGTAGTGGCATGCGTAATGAACTACCCTGCCGTCCTTCATAACAACGAGCAGCTCAAAATCCATAGATGCAAATACGCTACTCGGTTAAAGACATTTAGCAAAGCGAGCATCCTCTTTCACTCGGAGCTTCGAGAGGACTCCGCTCAACACCTTCATACTTTCCTCGGTACCATGACATTTTCCCGACACTTCGCTTCGTTTGGCTTCGTATTTAATGTCACAATCAGTATTTATTTTCCACTCGAAATCGAAAGCCTCTCCCCGTTAGTCCTTCATGCCTGTCGATAGGGACCAGCGCTCGCCGTTCTTCCCCAGAGTGTTTCCACTTGGCTTTAAGCTGCCCACTGTCAAGGGTAGCGTTGGTCATTTGATGTAGCCTCTTGAAGGCGCTGTTGTAGTGAAGAACTTCTCACACATTGGATCTTCGTTGGGTCTTCATCGTCTTGGATCTTCATTCACATCAGTTATATAATTGGGATATTATGTACGTTTGCACAACACCAACCGATAACCGTGTCATCGCTTGTGAGGGCGCGGGAGTTCAGCTATCGAAGCACGCTGAAACCGGTGACACCGACATTGCTGACGACTCCATCACACAGGTGACACCGACATTGCTGACGACCCCATCACACAGGTGACACCGACATTGATGATGACTCCATCACACCGGTGACACCAACACCACTCATGACCACATCACACCGGTGACACCGACACCGCTGACGACCCATGACACCGGTGACATCGACACCGCTGACGACCCCATCACACCGGTGACACCGACACCGCTGACGACCCCATCACACAGGTGACACCGACATTGCTGACGACTCCATCACACAGGTGACACCGACATTGCTGACGACCCCATCACACAGGTGACACCGACATTGATGATGACTCCATCACACCGGTGACACCAACACCACTCATGACCACATCACACAGGTGACACCGACACCGCTGACGACCCATGACACCGGTGACACCGACACCGCTGACGACCCCATCACACCGGTGACACCGATACCGCTGACGACCTATGACACCGGTGACACCGACACCGCTGACGACCCATAACACAGGTGACACCGACAACGACACCGGTGGTAACGACACCGCTGATGACTCCATCACACAGGTGACACCGACACCGCTGACGACCCCATCACACAGGTGACACCGATACCGCTGACGACCCCATCACATCGGTGACATCGACACCGCTAACGACTCCATCACACCGGTGACACCGACACCGCTGACGACCCATGACACCGGTGACACCGACACCGCTGACGACCCCATCACACCGGTGACACCGACACCGCTGACGACCCATGACACCGGTGACACCGACACCGCTGACGACCCCATCACACCGGTGACACCGATACCGCTGACGACCTATGACACCGGTGACACCGACACCGCTGACGACCCATAACACAGGTGACACCGACAACGACACCGGTGACAACGACACCGCTGATGACTCCATCACACAGGTGACACCGACACCGCTGACGACCCCATCACACAGGTGACACCGATACCGCTGACGACCCCATCACATCGGTGACATCGACACCGCTGACGACTCCATCACACCGGTGACACCGACACCGCTGACGACCCATGACACCGGTGACACCGACACCGCTGACGACCCCATCACACCGGTGACACCGACACCGCTGACGACCCATGACACCGGTGACACCGACACCGCTGACGACCCATGACACCGGTGACACCGACACCACTGACGACCCCATCACACTGGTGACACCGACACCGCTTACGACCCATGACACCGGTGACACTGACACCGCTGACGACCCATGACACCGGTGACACCGACACCGCTGACGACCCCATCACACCGGTGACACCGACACCGCTGACGACCCCATCACACCGGTGACACCGACACCGCTGACGACCCCATCACACCGGTGACACCGACACCGCTGACGACCCCATCACACTGGTGACACTGACACCGCTGACGACCCATGACACCGGTGACACCGACACCGCTGACGACCCATGACACCGGTGACACCGACACCGCTGACGACCCAATCACACCGGTGACACCGACACCGCTGACGACCCATGACACCGGTGACACTGACACCGCTGACGACCCATGACACCGGTAACACCGACACCGCTGACGACCCCATCACACCGGTGACACCGACACCGCTGACGGCCCATGACACCGGTGACACTGACACCGCTGACGACCCATGACACCGGTGACACCGACACCGCTGACGACCCATGACACCGGTGACGACCCATTCACAACGATGACACCGACACCGCTGACGACCCCATCACACCGGTGACACCGACACCGCTGACGGCCCATGACACCGGTGACACTGACACCGCTGACGACCCATGACACCGGTGACACCGACACCGCTGACGACCCATGACACCGGTGACGACCCATTCACAACGATGACACCGATACCGCTGACGACCCCATCACGGCTGATGGTGATGCTTCACACACCGCTCCAGTTGGAGAGAGGCGGGAGGGGGGTGCGAGAGGGTGGGAGGGGAGGGCTGGTGAGCTCTAGCTGTTTAAAAAAAAGTAAAATAAACTCCCTTCTTACAGTTAGTTTTCACGTCGAACTTACTTCCACGTCTAACAAGGAGTACTCACTACACATGCAGGTCCCGAATCACAAGGACAAACAAGGGTACAAGGTCAGCTGCCTGATAAGTGGAGCGGGTAACTTCCCCTCTACACGCCTGCACCTGCACTCCTGTCTGTGCCATGATATGGCCTTAGCGGGGCCATTACGGGTAAGTCATCTACCATTGGGCTGCTATAAGAAATAGTTGCTCGTTTTCTCGCTGTTCTACCATTAGGCTACAAGATGCATACATGGAAACTCCTTACTGCTCATCGAACATGCTAGAGGAACAAATTTCAAACAAAGCTGTCGGAACATACAGGCAACGCTTTTTATCTCTGATCACGCATGTGCTCTCCCCTCTGATAATTCAATGATAATTGATGATATGCTGATGATAATGATGATGATAATTCAAGAACTTGCACTCAAATGGTTCACCTGTTGGATTAGACTCATTCGGGACGGATTTCACGCGCCATATTTATTTCTAGGAACAATACCGGTGACGCAAGGAGATGCACGGCTCGGATCACTGCAGTGAAATGAAGTGGTAGCACCTTCCATATCATTGCAGTGACATGAGGTGTAGGGAGGCATAGGCATAGCACCTTCCAAACACCCTGAAGCTCATCATTCATTAATGCCACCAGGTTTCTAATCTCATGAACGTCACCTCTCCTCTCGCAGGCCTCTTAACCGGATAATCCACTCCTGCTGGTGGAAAATATATGTCTGGTCCCCGATCCTCATCTATCCTCGCGAGTAGAAATAGATCTCTTCGTCCTAGGTCCATATCTCCTTCGTCACTGGGGACATTTGTGTCCTAAATACCATGGTGTATTGCAAATAAAACTTAATCTGACATTGTGGTTTTTCATCGATGGTGCACTTTTGCTTCCGAAATTAGGTAAAGAATGGATAACGTAACAAATCTTCAACCGTCGAATTTTCCCCAATCGCTGTATCGGTATCGGTATCGGAGTTTCATTGATATAGGCGAAAAGCCTATGCTTGGAACGAAATGTTTAGGTGACGTGGAAGAGCTCTTATTAATATTTGAGGAATGTCTCCAGTCCCCAGTAAATGCATTGACAGTGCTCATTGGTTCTTTCGTCGAGTTCATATTGGATCCTTGGTCCTGCTGGTTTCTCTAAGAAACCAGCCACTAGGGGATGGGCGCTGTGTAGTCCAAATGTTGTTGAAAGTAGTTCAAAATGTGCACATGCTTTATGTTCTCTTTCTAAGATGATATCTACAAGCATCTGCATACTTACACGTTGCTGCTCAAATGCACGAATACCACCCAGGGCGTGGCTTGGCACGCACGCAATTGTACTTCCGTTGATGCATCCCTTTGTTTCTTCCAGCATGCTATCGAGCCTTCAGTTATTTAACCTATGTTGATCGTCACCCAGTATCTTCGTTTGAAACTTTGCTTTCGTGTTTCTAGTTTTTATGAACGTTTTTGGTCTCTCACGATAATCTTCAGATTTTGAAAAATGCCAATTTCGAAGCTGCAAGAAGTCAAAATGTTCAAAGTTCAAAGACATTTTCCCACTTATGAAGTATTTTCATCGTCTTGGGGGAAGATTGAATTGAACTTGGCATCCATCTAATACATTTGAGTTTTCATTGAAGCTTTTCCTCAGTTGGTCTTCGATGTTTCACCGATATCGTTGTTCCTTAAAATTATTGATCAGCTTTTAAAACAAAAGGATCCAACAGCCATTGGGTTAGGTCGTTTGGCACCGGTACTGGAGGGCACACAAATATGAATCCAATCGTTTGATCACTTGGGTCTTCCTGTTTCTTGAGCTGCTTGGGGAGAGGTGTGATTTGGTTTTGTATCTCTAACAATGCCTAGCACCTACAGTGATGCTATGGTGCCAATAATAAACCGTCGGTTTGAACCCCAGCCACCAGACACAGGCTAGTAACTTGGATCAAGCGATCATGTTCTGCAGGTGCTCGCCAAACAATTATCACTGGTGAAAGAGGAAGCCAAAGATGTGAATTTTCCAGGACATCATTCACTCCAAAATTAAACTGTTACTGGTTAGATTTAGGTGTTACTCTGGGTAAACCGGCAAATTTCCAATGGTTTGATGGCGGCTGGGTGCGAGCATATCTGAACACTTTCAGTCATTCAGTCATTCAGTAATTCAGTCATTCAGTCACTTCCAATCAAAGACCTTGCATGTGATAGGAAATTGTAGGTTTAAAAAAAATACCATCGAATTGCCGTTATGTTACATCATGAGCGTAGGAACCGGAGGAAGCAGAGGGGGTGCGCCCCCTACCCACCACCCCTCACTAGGAAGGTCCTGAGCTGATCACAAATATAGAGCAAAGTTTGGAGTCAGTGTCCTATTGTTCACGACACCTACAGAAGGAGAAGGATATCAGGAATGACGTGTTGAATTTTGATAAGTATCTCCTTAGGTCTCTCCCATCGTCACATTCGTTACAAAATCATCGTCATTTGCAAGTACAAGATCTAACATTTTGTGTCCACTTGTAGTTACATTTATCATTTGACTTATTTAGCTTCCCCAAACGTTATCACGATGATCTAAAGACTTCACCCCATTTTCCATACAAAACTTGGCTGCAACACTATTAATCCATATAAGGCCTTAGAGTATCACTCATTACTTGCTGTCAAACCTTGGAAGGATGACTGTCAAATGTCTCTCCTCTGGCTACGCCGCTTCCCTTGTGTTCTACCTATACCTGCACCATTAATACCCACATGCACAATAACTGGCCCCTCACTACTTCCCTCATCTCCATAACCCTCCTCATCCCATCCCCAACATCCTGACTTGGGCCTCTGGGAAGCGGACTCGAATCCTTCTGACTGGGTTTATACTACAAAAGGCACGATCTGTGTACCTCACCCTTGAATCCCCTATCAGCAGAACCTGCTCCTCGCCCTAGCCTCACTCACAACATCATCCCCACTGATATCACTCTCCTGCTCCCTCAAATCCTCACGCCCAATTTGCTCGGGTTCCACAATCTCAAAGCTAATCTAGTACTCCTACCTCCTACCACCCTCAACTTTTGAAATTCGTTTGTTTTGTTTTGTCGCGGGGCTGACCAGAAAATATTAGGTTAGCCACTCACGAAGGGCCAGAACCCCCCCCCCCCCCCCACCCCGACCCCCTGCCTATATATTAGATTAGCCACTCACGAAGGGCCAGGCCCCCCCCCCTCCTGCCTATATATTAGGTTAGCCACTCACGAAGGGCCAGACCCCCCCTGCCTATATGCGTACAACATACCAAACATGGGCGTTGTTTTATATACTTTTGAGAGGCAGGTGCCCACTCAATGCTGGCTTTTCCTCACCCCCCAATAACTTCAACTTGTATCGTGGGACCCTATGGAGTGTGCCCTTCCACCAATCCATTCGAACCCACCCATTCCCTTCATGTATGGTGAATAATAACTTTCCCACAATATATATATATATATATATATATATATATATATATATATATATATATATATATATATATATATATATATATATATATATATAACACAATAAACAATCCCCACAATAATTTAAAAAAATAAACCCCCGTGATAGCAAATGAAGTTTTCAGTTCGAGCTTGCCTGCATGCGCCCACCAAAAGATATTGGCGGAATTCCGAACCTCCTTCCCAGGTTGCTCACATCCCATAGAATGCCATACATGTTCCATTGTCGTCACAGATGAGAAGAGACAGGTACATGTGGCGTTATCTGAGAAGCGATTCAATACCTCAGGTACGCCTGTTTCCTAATAGATGGCAGGTCAATGCACATCTAACCCTTCGATGCTTTGCCCTCTGCCGGCGAAGCAACAAAGCTTTTATTCCAGTACCACCAACCACCGCTAGATGTCACGCAGTGTACCGCCAGCCGAGCAGTGAAAGCGGCCGCCGTCCACCCGGCAACAGACGGTAGACCCCGCACCCGCCGCGCAGACGGTGCCCGTGACGCGAGGAATGCAGCCGGCTGTGACGTCACCGGCGGGCCGTGGCGGCGGTGGCGGCGGCCGGTCAGCAGAGGAATGCGTGCTGCCAGTCGGCCGGCTCATTCATAGCCCGAGACGGACGCGTCGGCCGGCGGGGCTGGCCGGCTGGTCTGACTGGCAGGCAGCGGCGTGATTCCCGGCCGAAGGTGAACGCTTTTTTGTCGAACATTCTTCGACCTCGCGTGGAGATAGATACTACGGCTGTGCATTGTCGTGTCTGAATAATCCGGAATATGTAGAGGCGAAATTGAATTGCCAACCAAGCGTTTCGGGACACATCCCCCGAGGTAGAGTAGCGGGAGTGGAAATTTAACTGGCTGAAACGGCTGATATACCCGGAGAAACCATCACTCTGGCTGAAGAAGCTGTTCCTCAAGGACGAGACCATTACCTTGGCTGAAGGAGTTGATGTTTACGGAGGAAACCATCACCCTGAAGGAGCTGATGATGTCTACTGAGGAATCCATTATCCCAGCTCTAGGAACTGATCCCAGAGGAAACTGCCTTCCAAAACGGCAGCCCATTCCAGTTCGGTGCCCACGTTAATTAAATGAACAGGTTTATGTTTGAAAAATGAATTCGAGATTTGCAAATGTATTATCCAGTCAAAAGATTTGAACAGAGCTTTGATACCATATTGGGAGAGGAGGCCAGCAATGTCAAAGATGGTGAGCCTCTTTGAAGAGATTGAAGATTAAAGGGATTGGTATTGATTCCTCTGAGCTCATGTTACGATGGGTACCATGTTCAAATTGATTAATGAATATGGTGTGTGTGTGGGGGGGGGGGGCGGTGAGCATACTGGAAGGACACCAGTTAGTCACTCCAGAGACAGAACTTTGAAGTTCTGATGTTCATGCATGAACATGCATGTGCATTCTCCCACTCAGAGCAGTACGAACATGGTAGCTTAGAACCCTCATCTCTCAGACTTAGATTTAAACAAAATTAAATGGTCCCCAGGACTTTCGTGTGCTCTGAATTCGCCTGTCGCGATTTCAGCCAGATCTATCAATCGGATAACGAGTTATAGCCTGCGGCGATTTTAGCATCACTGACGACAGCAGAACGTGTTCTGAAGCCCGCAATAGCAAGACAAATTGTCGTGACACATCAGCTTATGTTTTTTTTTATCATGCGATGAGAATAAATGGCGCATGGCGCATAGCATGTGCAAGGAATAAAATGAGCCAGTTAAACTGGAACAAATGGGGTCATGACCAAGGTTAACTCTGGCTCGAATGCGGCATTTTGCCACCTTCACCAGTGGAGGGGAGGGAAGGGGTTGGTGAGACCCTCTGGCGTTTCAAAACAAACGTGCTAGAGAGACGAAACAAAAACGTGCGTGTGGGGTGGAACGAGATCTCGCGATTGACACCATATTGTTCGTACATGGGGTGATAGGTGACACTCCAGGTCAGGCCAAAATCAATTGTTTGCAAAAATCGAAACTTTTCACAAGTTGATCGCAAACGCTTCCTACACTGGAATAAATATACACGTTTAATTATTATCAGGGTGTTCGTCGATGATTTACGAGTGCAATGACGTATCTCAAGCTCTATATAAAGCATAGGTCACGGGTCAGGCCACGCTAAGGGCTGACTCCTCATTTGAAAACTTGATAGAAAGTTGGTTAAAACCACTGCTTCCAACCACCCAAGGTAAAAATGGACGGCAAAATCATATTCAGGGCTTACAGTCAACCTAGATATCGTGTCAAAACAAAAGGGCGATCCGAGATCAGCATAGGTCAATGATCTTGAATGACCTTGGAATGGTCATTTCATTTTAAAAAATGGTCGGAGGTTTCCCATTTGTGACGTCATAGCTGTGTAGCCTGGCATGGTCTGACAAAGAAATTACCACAAGCTCCGAAAAAACGCCCAAGAGGCTAGTGTAAATTTAACTGGGTTCCGTTGAGCGGTAATGAAGCTATCCACGCAAAACCTTAGGGGGCAACACCACCATCCACTGGCGAGGGTTAAAGGTCGCGAAATCATCTTCACAGGAGTTATGTTCCTCGTTTTCTTCGCGAAACAATAAGCCTGGTTAATGACTTTGGCGATATGAGTACCTTTTACCGCAGAGGCACGTGCTGAGATCCACATAATCCGAAATAATCCTGCAGTACTCCTCTCCACATAATCGTATCTCAGCATGTTATGTCTGTCTGCCAGGCGCGCTAATGCCATCTGTTGGCAGAATCATCGATTGGCCTCGATTTGTCACAACTTGTCGAAGCCATTCAGATGTCTTTCATGCTTTTACTGATGCTGAAATGGTACGTTTTTACTTCACAGCATTGGGAAACTGAGTTTTCCAGTTCAAGACCATTTTCCACATGCATAATATTGTGGATAAATAACGACGATTGCTGTTCATCGTCCAGTAATTATTGGTGCTGGAACAAACAATTCTAAAATACCTACATCTGATATGAAAGTACCTGATTTCACGACAGGTCTCGACGACTCGTGGGCACGTGACTGAACGCGACACTCGCTGATAACCATCCTACTGGGCCTTCACGGTCAGATGGAGTACGATCGGACTACGTTGGTACGTCGGGCTACGATGCTATGCCGGGTGTCGTACCGATGGGCTACGATACTATGCCGGATGTCGTACCTATGGTGTATGATATTATATCGGGTGTCGTACCTACGGGCTACGATGCTACGTCGGGCATCGTACCGATGGGCTACGATACTACTTCAACACATTTCAACACGCTTTAACACACGCACGAGCCACCGCCCTGCACCGCAGACAACTCATGTGTGGAGAGCTCGTCTCTGCTAATTGGCACGAATCTGTCATTTCCAGGATGGTTTCGACAGCAGTGAATCATTCACCAAGTGTGTCGTCCATCACCATGGCGTCCACCTCCACTCCAAGACGAGGAAGAAGCGTATGGCGTTGTCCATTTTCTGCGTGCAGAATTCGTGAACGTCCCTGGCACGTGGCACGCGATTCGCAATTGTTCTGGTCATTAACCTTTAGCCAGCAAAAACCCGCTTCACTATATTGCCAATCCCATCGCATGCCGCTTTGCCCCGAGAAGTGGCGAAAAAATGTCGCTCAGCATGGATCCCGAAAATGGCCAGTCAGGTTAATAAAGTTCAATCGATCTTCATATTGCCTCGCGCAATAATTCGTGAAGTAGCTTATCTTCTCGATGTCCGGATGCTAGGCACGAATACCTTACATCAGGCGTCTTATAAATACATGCACTGCCACTCCATTGCAGTGGCGCAGCCAGGATCTTCTTAGAGGGATCCGCCCAAAAATATGCCACGAAACAGAGACCGTTTTCGGCGCGGAAACTGCGCCAAAATGTCTGGAATTGCGTGGTGAAAACCTCAGAAGATCTTGTTTGATCAAGTGCATTTTTGTTTGCCGGGGGGGGGTGGGGGGGGGCCTCACTGGCTGCGCCTCTACTCTGTCGTGTCTGATGCAGTTGGAGAGGAAGCAGAAATGCGTGGAAAGCAGCTCGGTCCTCTCCACGTCAGCATCCGATGGAAGGGGGGACAGTGCACTGGGACTTGTTCCAGTGCCACCCTGGTGCGGCAGCTTATCAAACATAGAGTACGTCCTCGGTAAAGTCAGCCACAACAATTGTCTCATTGATTGTCTCATTGTCTCACAACAACATTGATTGTCTCATTGTCTCATTGTCTCACAACAACGATTGTCTCATTCGGAGGGAACGTGTGTTTCGCTTCCTTGAAGCAACGATTTTGATCCCCGGCGACGTAAAGTTGCCTGGTGAGTTATGTTATGTTTTTGCTTGGCGGTTAATACAAAGTCCTGCTCCACTTACTCCACCAGCATGCAACGGTTGTCGAAACTGACTGACTATCTAACTTCCTCCGATTATGCAACGTCTCCTGACTACCTTCATCAGACTATTTAACTTTCTCCGACTGTTTAACTTCCCGCCCACCGCCTACCGTGGCTGATGATTCCGATGTTCGCCGTGCCATAACTCCAATCCTGTGCGGCGAGACGATTTATGTTTGTGTCCAACGGAATGGCAGTTGCATTTTGTCTCCGAAAATAGCCCTCGTTTGGCTCTGAACTTATCTCAGCTGCAGGTCGCCGGTCGAACACTGCGTGTCGCCCCGGCCGACGCCACGGTCGAGGCGGTCAGTGGGGGCACGGAGCCCCGTCACCTGCTCCACGGGTTGAGCGTCGCCTCGAACATTTAAGGCGGGTTTTATTTAAGCGACAGAGAATCTCCCACCAGACCAAAATTAGGCGGTTTCACTTCTACACTAGTTTAATTATTGTACGCATCATCCGTTCGACAATCAATTAATCAGCGTCTCAATATTCGCAATAGAACCTTTCACGTTCGTACCTTCCTTATTAACTGAAGGTCATTTATCCGCGGACTAAATTTAACAGATGTGCGGGCATGAGCTCATGTAGTCACTCACTGTCTCGTGCCAATGTCTTATACGAGGGCTTCCGAGTCGTAGTAGCACGTACAACAGACTTGAAAAATTACAAAAAAGAGCAATTAGATTAATCACAGGTGCACTATATAGAACATCATCAGGAAAAATTAGGTCGGAATTGGGATTGGATGAGCTTAAAATTCATAAACTTCTTTTGTTTCACAAAATCAAGCACGCAGGTATGAGACTCCCAAATTATATTACAAAACTAGTCACTGAACCACGGCAGACCATTACAGGAAGGCGCCTGAGAAATTCAACTACACTAACAGTCCCGCGAAATAGAATCGCCTCGTTCCAAAAATCGTTTTTCCTGGCCACAACAAAGGTGTGGAATAATCTTCCTGAAAATTTAAGACACCAACCAAACATCAATAAATTCAAGAGTTCAATTATGGGTCGCACAGGTGCCACGATACCACCACAATATTATTCGCTAGGAACAAAAGTAGGCAACGCGCTACATGCAAGATTTAGAATGGGCCTCACTCAACTAAACGCAGACGTATTTGTCATCAATCCTCTACATGACCCATCATGCCCATGTGGCCACTTTAAACAGGATACAATTCACTTCATATTTCACTGTCCTCTTTATGCTTTCCATAGAGATATTCTATTCACTAAACTCCGAAGCACAACAAATATGTTTACTAATTTAACTGAAAAGGAGATCTCGCAAGCACTTATTTTTGGATATGGTATCAGAAAGAACCTTGAGCCGTTTATTGCATTAACATTTCAGACGTTTCTTATCAACACAAAACGCTTTAACACAACAAACTAACATTCAGAACTAACCAGGTGCTACCGGGTGCAGGCATAGTGTTGGGTACCACTCAGACGAGTGCATGCTTTGTGTGGCGATGGGGCGTGCTGGCGGGTTCAGGTAGCGATTGTCGCACCGTGTCGGTGGTCAAGCGTTTTATAGTTTAAAGACGCTGTTTCGAGAGGCACCTAGATTTAGGACCAGCTTGGTCTTTTGTGCCAATCGCAAAATTGGCCATCTTGTTTGCGTGTTGTGATGTGTTAAATAAATAAACAAGCAAACAAACAAACGTAGCACTGCCGGCGAAAACTTCAAAAATAAATGAATATGATCCCTTAGTTTCCGCCAGTTGTTACACACCTACGCCTTGGAGGATTAATTGAAAGTAGCAAACAGATAGCATATGCTTGCACAGTTAGGTAGATGGGTGACCCATTGCGATTTATGGGGACCAATGCGCTACCAGGGATCACTTGGATTATAAATAATCACATTTCAACGCAAATATAACAGGGAAACAAATAACCCGAGGGCAAAGCTAATCATTTTTCTAGATATCCATCGTGGAAAATGTATTTCAACGGAAGTGCAGTTCTCAGTCGGAAGTAAAGTATGTATGCCATTGAGCCATGTGTATGCCATGCATGGCATCGGAAGCATGTACGCAAGTGACAGATCGAGGATCTAGCTAAGGGAGGAGGTACATGCGAAGTTTCGGCGCCACCTGAACTTTAGTCCCCATTATCTCACGAAGAGCGCACACGAGTATTGTGTTGAGCGGGGATGGGGGAAGAATGTTAGGTCGCTTCAAAAGTTTATCGACCGAATTACAGGTAGCATCGTACAACAGCCAGTGTCGGTGTTCGTGCACTTCGTGGTATCGAGACAGTCTGCAGCGCATATTTTGGGATCACCTCAAACCGCTTGCGGAGGGTTAATCTTCTTAACCTGATGCTGATGTATAATTTGTAACTCTGGTCAATATGAGGTGGGTGAGTACCTTTTGTACCACTCGTACCCTCGTATCTACATCTGTATTCTACGGATTCAGTTAATTCAAACGGCAATCGAAAGTTCACATAATTTCATTGAGGGTAAATTATTTGTTGACCCTGTCAATGTCACTGTCACCGTCACTGCCACTGTCACTGTCACTGTCACTGTCACTGTCACTGTCACTGTCACTGTCACTGTCACTGTCACTGTCACTGTCACTGTCACTGTCACTGTCACTGTCACTGTCACTGTCACTGTCACTGCCACTGTCACTATCACTGTCACTGTCACTGTCACTGCCACTGTCACTATCACTGTCACTGTCACTGTCACTGTCACTGTCACTGTCACTGTCACTGTGACTGCCGCTGTCACTGTCACTGTCACTGTCACTGCCACTGATAGCGTTAGAAGATTATGCAGTCGAAAGTGGTTAGACCTCGGGCACACACACAACCGTCATAAAATGGAGCTTAGACCTCGGGCACCCACACAACCGTCATAAAATGGAGCATTATGGAACATGAGCCGTTATGGAGCATTATGTAACATGAGCCGTTATGGAGCATTATGGAACATGAGCCGTTATGGAGCATTATGGAACATGAACCGTTATGGAACATTATGGAACATGAGCCGTTATGGAGCATTATGGAACATGAGCCGCTATGGAGCATTATGGAACATGAGCCGTTATGGAGCATTATGGAACATGAGCCGTTATGGAGCATTATGGAACATGAGCCGTTATGGAGCATTATGGAACATGAGCCGTTATGGAGCATTATGGAACATGAGCCGTTATGGAGCATTATGGAACATGAGCCGTTATGAAATCGTTCGGTTCCGAATAAGAAAGCACATGTTCAAGCAATACCACGCGTCATGCGCATTGTTCTGTATGTAATATAGCGCGTGTTAATATTCTAAACAGCGTTGTCTGGGGTAAAAAATGGAGAACTGATCCTGTCAGCTGCATTTCATTCACCCTTGCTACTGCTATAGATTGTTTGGTATTGAAACATGCTTACGGGGTAGCACAATGTGTATGATGGGAGGAGTTTGTAATTGTTGAGTGTGTTATGCAATAGCAAGTGAATGGTGCTAGATAGGCTGGGATATATAGCTCCCTAGGAACTTGAGATAAGGGATTGATTGGGGTGAGAGTATATATATGCATTTCTAGTACCTTTTCTAGATAGGCTTAACCCAGATGGGCCCCTGTGGCTCTTATTAAGCCTTAACACTTTATGACTTTATGACTTTTTTCTCATTATTTTATTACATTGCATCATTTTTACCCGCAGGTAGAAATCCATTCAATATTAATATATGGCCTTGTTATTTTGCCCCATGCACGATGTAACGTACAGACTAAATTAAACTTGAGCAAACAACATCACCACCAACAGAGGGTGCCAACTAGAATGAAATCCTCATTACTTTCGAAAGGCACGCTTTTCAGCGAAAATGATGTCAGATATGACGCATCAGGCCCTCCTTCGGCTCAGGTCCCTATCCGTCGACTCAGAGGCCCTCCTTGCAGGCCGGGGCCCGCTCCGTCAGCTGCCTTGATCCGTCACTGATGCGCACTGGGCTACCCAGTGCTATGCTACCCAGTGCGCATCAGTGACATCAGTGACAGCATATGTGATCCAGTGCCCGTCGGTGACGTGTGTGTTACCGACGCCGACCTCGGGGCAAATGTGCGATGCCGAATCGACCGCCCCACCTCGGCTCCATGCTGACCTCTGCCTGTTGGTATTCTGGTCTGGTGTGCATGTGGAGGGCCATAATGCACGCCGCGCTGGAAATGGAGTTGGTTGGATTCGCTCGTCGCTCCTGCATTCCAATGTCGCACGAAACGCAGCACTTGACGACCGCGGATGCGTCAAAGCACCGTGCATTTCCATATTTTGACACATTGCCTGGTTATTTAATCACTGATGTGTTCATACTCTGTGCGAATAGTCCGACGTGGTGCATCCGGTGACGTCTCGACGCGTTTGACGTTTGCGTCCAGACGCGATCAGACGGTCAAATAAACGCGGTTTCACTGGGTACAATTCGCATCAAGCATTTGCTATCTTTCCCCGGATTCGAACGTTCTGCAGACCTCAGTGGTGACGTGGCTCCATGGTCCACTTGGGTCCGCCAGCGAGGGGATGAGCATTACCCTGGAACGTGTTGCAAGCCGTAATTGAATGTTGTTATTATCAGGTGCATCGTCACTTTAATATATATAATTATTCCTGCTCGGGGCCGCGAAAAGTAAGTTTTAATACCATCAATATATTACAATATAACATAATTTGTATTAGCAGTTTGTTGAATTCGGCCTCTATTTTCCATCGGTGTACCTGTAAGGCTATTTTCAATTGCATTTAGCCTATGCTTCTTTAGAGTACTCATGATTAGGCCTATATTTTCACTTGCATGCACAAGACATAATAGTAGATCGTTCTGACTCAGCAATGCCGAATGAGGAAGACATCGCCCCACGCGTTAATGATGACAAACACTGAAGAAACGAAAAGCTAGCAGAGAAGATTGCTCACTGACAAACAAGCTTGAGAAAGAGGCCGAGTCCCCAGGACTGAAAGGTCACATCTTGGGTATGGAACCCAAAACATGGAATGTAGTTACCGGCGTGCATGAACATGCAGCGTACATCGTGATGCAGCGTGCAGCGTGCATCACGAGACAAGAAAATGTGAAGTGGGAGAGGGAAAAACGCTGGGCAGGTAATGCCGAAGCGAAGGCAATGGATGCTAAGGCCGCTTGAACATTCAACCTAGTTCTTGCTCTGTTACTTGACAAGTATGTTGTTTTATTCGGCAGTTATAGCTGGCGCCGTACAGAAATGAGTTGCGATAAAATTAGGACGCGTTGCGTGATATGCACATGCATTTTGAATGAAAGCCTAGCTTCTTTTGTTCATATTTGCAAGGCTAGCAACGCGGCCAGGAAAACGTTAGCAGCGGGCAAGAAAACCTGAGCAGCGGGAAAGAAAACAGTCACCTGGCAAGCCTATTTACTGGCATTCTCTATGGAGTTGGCAATGTAGCATGTACATGACACTATTAC
The DNA here is from genome assembly GCA_034440615.1 of Ashinkailepas kermadecensis. NCBI lineage: Eukaryota > Metazoa > Arthropoda > Thecostraca > Neolepadidae > Ashinkailepas > Ashinkailepas kermadecensis. The sequence continues at coordinate 24,135 of JAOTOM010002676.1, forward strand.
AGTCGACCTCTGCTCACAATAAAAAAAAACTTGAAACCACACATGCATCCGGTGGAGGCACTAGGAAACTAAGGATTATCGCTACAATACATGTCCACACCATGCGAAGAAGCAAAAACATCGAAGCGCGCCGTGTCTTAATGACGCCATTACAGGTTAACTCGCCGTGTCTTAATGATAGCATTACAGGGGCTGACACCTCAATGGTGTTTTGTTATGGGGCGGGGTCTAGCGGGAGTACAGAAGATCGATTTACTGACTAAGATCTCTAAAGCGTGCTGGCAGATGTAGGGGGGAGGGAGAGAGAGAGAGAGAGAGAGAGACGGAGACGGATACGGATACGGATACGGATACGGATACGGATACGGATACGGATACGGATACGGATACGGATACGGATACGGATACGGATACGGATACGGATACGGATACGGATACGGATACGGATACGGATACGGATACGGATACGGATACGGACACGGACACGGATACGGATACGGATACGGATACGGACACGGATACGGATACGGATACGGATACGGACACGGATACGGACACGGACACGGACACGGAGAGCGAGAGGGAGAGGGAGAGAGAGAGAGAGGGAGGGGGAGAGAGAGAGAGAGAGAGAGAGAGAGAGAGGCCGGTCTGTCTGGTGTCCTCTGTCATGGTAGGACAGGGTTTAAGACGCTGCGCTTGGATGGTATGGTATAAGACGCTGCGCTTGGATGGCATGAATAGCCTGTATTTTAAGAATACTATATTAATTTAAAGAATACTTCACAGCGTAAGTGGTACCCAAACATCCCAAAATTACGCAATGCTCCACCCATGAGGCTAACAGTGATGGAGCAGCACGATTTGGTTAGAAATAAATGGACGTCAGGGGGATAGACGACAGGGGGATATATGCCGGCCTGGAAAACAATTGGCATCGTTGGAGACACTCTGCTATTTTGGCTGCTCAACTTGTACTTAACTCAGCACTCAGCACTCTAACTTTGTACTACTCAACTTGTACTTACTTGGTTCCAATTTTCCACACAGCTGAAGGAGTTGCTGTTTGTTGAATGATGGAAACCTATTTGGAGAATCACTGTGCCAGAAATTCACCGTTTCCTGTGTTATGGACGGCTAATGGAGAGTATCTGAGGTATCTGGTATCTGAGGTATCTGAGGTATCTTGGTAGCTGTAGGTAGTTTGTGCCCGCGCCAACTGGGGCCGGGTGGCGCGGGCTTTCTCGACTTGCCATGCGTCTTTTGACGGAGGAATCTATATTTTGAAGGTCATTAATTAATTAAGAACATGTCTGTCAATGTTAACATCTGTCAGTGTCATCATTAATTAACAACATGTCATTAACATTAATTAATGTCAACATGTTATTCGATCCTTTGATATCTTGCTAACGAATGGACCAATTTTGTAAGAAAAATCGCTCGAGTGCTTGTTTCTTTAATGCGCGACGTTTCGTACTAACAGAATACATTTTGAAGCTTTTAATCAGAAGGGTAGCGATATATAAAATGACATCGTTCACACTGCTTAATATTCTAAAGTGTTCTCGTGCTACCTACAAAATGTACTTTCACGATAATATACAGCCACAATTTACGCACGCATTCAACGTAAAAAACGAACGTTACAAGAATACAAGCGCACTAAGCGCTTCGACGGAGACTTGGAAATCCATCACATAATGTGAAGATACCCTGACAATCACGTTGGGTGTTCAGAGTGGTGAGTCGTTCGCGGATGAGTATGGCTTCCGTGATGCGCATTATTCTCCTCTTGTCACGTATGTGTGCGATGATGTTTGTGTTTTGCTCCAGCTCTTGTCTAGTGCTGTGTCGGTGGTGTTTGTCCTGTGGATGTTGGTGTGGAGCGCCCGACTGCAGGTGACAAGTCAGGCGTCGCGACAGTGATGTTGTGGTGTGTCCAATATAGCTTCCTGAGGGAATTTGAAGTTTGCAAGCTTCACCTGGACAACTATATTCAGAAACTACCTTGGGTGATTTGATTTTCGGCTCCTCCGCCATGTTATTTCTCATGACACGGTGAATGTTTTGCTTTTGCAGTAGATTATTATTCTTATTATTATTTGTATTATATATATATATATATAAATATATATAAATATATATATATATATATATATATATATATATATATATATATATATATATATATATATATATATATATATATATATATATATATCTGTACATATATATATATATATATATATATATATATATATATATATATATATATATATATATATATACATGAATAAAAGATATAAAATACAATTAAACCTAATAAGGATAATAACCTCAGCATGTGAGGCCCATTTCACCATTCCAACCAGTCACCTTGTCACGTATATTGAAGAATTTGATGATGAAGATTTTACCTGATTTGATTTGATTTCATGATTTGAATTGCTGAAGACAACAAACTATCAATGATATTAGTTGATAGGCCAAGTATATCCATGCCATTCAAAATTAGAGCTTTCAAGCTTCAAGCTTTCCAAAGTAAGATTTCATGCTATGACAAGAGAGGAAAAATGTCAGTTGGCCTTATCAGATGTCTAACAGTAATATATAACTGGACCCGGGCTAAAATGACTAACACATGTTATCAGATTAGCATTGTAGCGCATTGTATTCAGATGGCATAACAATGCTATTTATTCATTTTTTTCCATGGCTGTATAAACAAGGTGCATTATTGCTTCCATTATTGCACAAAGGCCCTTTCTACTCCGTGTCATTCAGTCAGCGAGACGTATTGAACTGCTGCAGTCTGCTGTTGCTGCTGCTGTTGTTCTTGCTGTCGCTGGTGTTGGCGTCTCCGCTGCCTCATGGCCGCCGCCGTCGCTGCTGCTGTTGTTCTTGCTGTCGCTGGTGTTGCCGTTTCCGCTGCCTCATGGCCGCCGACGTCGCGGCTGCTGCTATAACTGCTGCTGTTGCTGCCTTCGCTGCCTGACCGCCGCCGTCTTCACTTCTCCTGCTGCTGAGCTGCTATTCCTGCTGCTGCTGTCGCTGCCGCTGTCGCTGCAACTGCAACTGCTGCCGTCACCGCCGCTGCTGCTACTGCTGCTGCTGCTGAGCTGCTACTCCTGCTGCTGTTGTTACTGCTGTCACTGCCACTGCGCTGCCGCTGCTGCTACTGCTGCCGCTGCTGTTACTACTGCTGCTGCCGCCGCTGTTGTCACTGCCGCTGCCGCCGACCAAGCGACTGATGATGCCATCGCTCTTACTTGCACAGCTTACATGTGTCATAACTCATAACCCGATGAAGGATTGGATAAGTTGATCCTTCGTCGACTTCGATTGCTCGTGACACATTTAAGCACCGACAAATGTCATCTGGCTAGTTGCATTCCGGACTTTTCAGATAACTTCAGAATAATGCTGCATCAAAGCACCGGCGACCTCATGTTGTCCGCGAAACATGAATATCGTCCTTGCTATCGTTTCTACTCATGCCTCTGCTCTCCCAAAAGCGCCAAAACGGTGCACAATCAGTTGTTTCTAGCCGGATTAGCGGGTTGCTCGCCAGGGATGGATCACGCCTTTCGAGTGGAGGCTTGAGACATGTGAACACCGGACGTAATCGAATGTTAAGTGGATAATTGATCCAGTTTCATTATCAAATTAGCGTCAAGTGCATATGCAAGCTCGATCATTGCCGCTCTTACTTTTGGATAGTTTTCCTAAGTGAAGAATCGGGTACACCTTTAAATATCCCAGAGGTAGAGAGTCCCTTTGCTTTCTTGGTCTGAAATATTTTGCTCTTCCGCCGTTCGGTTCTATTAAAACCTTGCATGATTTCCTGGATTTTGCGACATCTTAAAGGAGTGTGGCTTCGAGTGCTTGCATCGATTTAGCTGAGTTCTCAACAACCAGATTCACGTGGGAACTTGGTGAAGCCTGCTGCAAGTGGTAAAATAATACTTCACATTTTGTTGCGGCACCTGCTAGATGTTCTCACCTAGCCTCCGTTCTCTCCAAGCTTGAATACATGTACGTACATACGTGCGCAAAAAAATACATGCACGCTTCCAGAAATACAGCATTAAGAATGGAAATGTGTGAGCAGGCAAGTACTACTCATATTACAGCACACGCGATGCATTTTTGGAAACATCACGGGCGCAGGAACGGCCCCAACATTAGTCACGATGAGCCGAATTTTAGGTGAATTCTTTCCAGACGACGATACTGCATGAATGGATAAGATCAGAGAAAATTGTGTGGCGGGAACATGTCCCCCAGCCCTCCAGAGATTCCACAGCTGAGAAATACCACGGCCCACATCATTACGGTAGAACAAGTTCAGTTGAGTGATATTCGCAGATGCATCATCATATTACAAAGCATGCGTGTGGCTTCCTCTCTATTTGTATGTGTGCGGGTCTCCAAACTTTCTCACCCTTCAACCTAGTGCCTGTGGGCGTCGACTGGACAGAATCGACCAAGAACATTACTCAGCACCTACTCTGTTTGTAAAAGAAATCCACACCGGTGTTAAAAATGATTGACATCCTTCTGACAGTAGCAACTTTCCCTGATGCTGCTCCGCCAGTCTGGCTATTATCCCTGTTGTGCAGATTTCGGAACGTCCATCAGCTTCGCGAAGAAGCCCTGAGCATCGCGAACAAAGGCACGAGTTTGTTTGCGTCTAAGCAGGCCTTGAAAATAGTCCGCTTCTTCTCCAGACATCCAGACAGATGGCTTTGTTTCGGAGAATTCTGCGCGTGCGGCCCAGTGATCCGGGGAGACGCGCCCAATTTCCGGCCGATGTCGGCCAGCCGGGCACTTTTCGACAGCACCGGCAGAGCGGGCAGAGTGCCTCTCGATGCCGACGGTGGCAAACTTGCCCGCGCGTCAGCACAAGGAGCGATGACGCCGCCACGCCAAGAGGCGTCGCCGGCGGCGGGGGCCGCGCCATCGACCCGGCGGCAGCCTGTCTGCCCTGCCGCCAGCCGTTGAACCGCCGTCGAACAGCCGTCGCCCCTTCCACCCGCTCCGTCGCGTCGTCGAGAGAGAGAGAGAGAGAGGTCGGCCCGAACACGGCGCACCGACGGCGCCAAGGTCAGACGGCCGCGGGGTGTTTGACTCGAGGCGCTGCCAGATCTGCGCCCGGCGCAATCTGGCAGCGCTGCAGGGTCAGCCCACCATACTGTTTTCCGAGCTGTCGGAGGGGTGAGTGGAGGGGGGGGTTGCGCGGCCGAGCCGTCCTAATAAATGGAGCGCCTGTGCGGCACACTGCGTGACCCACACAAACAGCCAAGGTCGCCAGAGGTGCTGTCAGCCAAGTACCACACACCTCCAGCACTTGCTTGAGGGAACAGGCGCTGCCTACCTGGCAATTTCCGGTTATTTATTGAAATATTCTACGTACGCTGCTACTGATTTGTTCCCCACACCAGGAAAAATGGGAAGAATGTAGCCACGTGCCCACCCCCGCCCTCCCGCCAAACAATTGCTGTACTTAATTGACGCTGCTTGCATAGTAATTATGCCGCCGCCAACCGCAATTACTGGCAAATGCTACCCGCGCGCCATACACATCTACATATTTTATATTTTATAGACCTTAGCCAGCATGTTGTGAATAACCTTGTCGATAAAACCAGCTACACAGGCTGTATTTCAAGTTGTTGGGAGACAACGCACACGAAAGTACCACTACCGATCGTTCATTTTGGTCCCTTTCTTTATGCAGAAAAAATAGCATTGGTGAATAGTGAATATTGCACTATTGCACTATTCACCAATGCTATTTGTTCTCACCATGAGAAAGAAAACAATCCAGCATCCTTTCTTGTCGAGCTAAATATCGATGTTCAGTGTACGGCTTTTCGAGAACTTAAGGACTTGGCGCATTTACGAAATACTCTGAATTAATTGACACTGAGCCACGTTGGTACCAAATGAGTAGTGCATAGTTGATACCAATAGTCGGCTATTTTCATCAGGGAATCCCAAAAGTGGACCTACCTATCTGATCAGAGATACTCGAGACCTTCTAATATTCAATCAAGATTTTCCAATCATTACAGCTCCTAACATGGAACACTATCGAATAGCACCTCCAGTTAGTGTTGAATTTCTGCACCTTTAGCGTTGCTGTGCTCTCAATAATCTCTTTGAAACTCTGCGACTGGGAAGAACTAAGATCCACACAGCATCCTAGTTCACTCTGAGCTGGATATGAACCTGCGACGGACTGCAGTGCATAAGTGAACCCACCTACAGCCAACGGACATTGCCGCGGATTATTCTAGGATATCGCTTCCTTGCGGTGTAGTGAAGCATAGGGGTCCGAGACAGTGAGTCATAATTTCAATGTCCAAGCTGATGAAAGTCCAAGTCCATGAAATAAGAATTCCCTATTTATTATCACATGGGCAGACTACTCCGCCGCATATCTTGTGTTATATTACATTGCCACAATTTTTTTTAGCTTCGAATTCATACAGAACGTTTCTCTTTTGCACCTTTTTCTATTTAGATGATAATTCCCCACTCCAACACTGTGTTCAAGACAACATCTGACTCCATTGGGTGCACCGTGGAACCGTAGCTGCCTGTCGCACTCAACGTCCGGTCCGTGGACGCCAACGTCCGCCCACGTCCGTCCATGGCGTCCACCGAGGCCCCTCTAATAGATAGGCCCAGAACAACCACTCTTCACGGCCGACAACAGAGCACGCGCGCAAAAACGCAATCATTACGCGATGCTTCAACAGCGGCGATGGTGGAAGTGATACATCGATAACGTGACGTGATTGGCGCCCGGCGCGGCCGCCGCGCATGGGTCGGATGGTCAGCGCCTTTTCCGGCCTCCTCGGACGTCGGCTTTTTGTGTGCCGGCGGCGGCGTTGCGCGCCATCGCTCACGTCAGGTGTTGAGGCACAACAGCAGCATCAAATGCTGTCATGCGCGCCGCCAGGAGGACACAGAGGACGGCGGGGAGTCACACCAACCCCACCGTCGAGCGACTGTGGGGGTGGTGATGGGCGTGGGCGTCGCCAAGATGGGGGACGGCAGGCGGGGGCCCGCGCCTGGACTTCGTGAAACCTAACATCATTCCAATGGCGTTACAAGGACATAATCTATCAAAAACCTTCCCGTCCTCCTATCCAAAATCCGTTACGACACCAAGGGATCTAAGCATGGGCCGAAACAGATTGCTTCCACCACCGCGCATTTGTTTTCAATAAATGCACAAACGCGTTTTTCCCCAAAAGTGAGTCACTCGACCATATCAAGTCGGCACCATTTCCTCTTAGAGGGGCGTTTTTGGCTGATAAATCCGTTGAGTGGGGGATGTACTCGGGCCTCCCCAGAGTGGTGCCTTTTCTGCTGCGGGTCGGAGGGGCGCCACACTTCCGCGAGGAGGGCACACATGCCCTCAGCGCCTCCTGGATTCGCCCTCGGAAGCAATCAATGCCTGCTCGCATGCTTTTGACAGGTACAGGAATTATATCGGAAGCATATTGCCATGACAAGCGCTAGATTGCCATGGTACAATTCGCAAATGTTGTCAAGCTTCCTTTCAGATAAATACACTGATCTGCCTAATACCAGAAGTATATGGGAATGAAAGCTTCTGTCGATACACCAGGTGTATTATCTTCGTGTAGAAGTAATGTAGGAGCGCACTGCAACACAGGAGAGATAGCATATCAGATATATATATATATATATATATATATATATATATATATATATATATATATATATATATATATATATATATATGTTAGATACGTTACCATCTACACCTCACATTCTTTGGGTAGCAAAGACTTAAACAAATGAAATAATACAAAATAACGTACGACAAAAACAATTATGAGACGCCTACTGAACGTGGATCACAACACGATAGATCCGCACGAGAGGTACAAGGTCTACCACCGTCACTCTTCACAAAGTTCATGAGTTCAACTGCCATATCCATCCAGCCACCTAGGACGTTTCTTGGGACGTTGCGATCTCCTTAGAGCAGGCGCTCCCGGCACCGTAGCTGATAAATGTGACGCTGCCGTCGGTGGAGAGACTGCGGCCGGCGGTGTGGCCGCCGGGCCCGCCGCCGGAGGTCGCACTACCGCTGGCGGCGCTGCTACGGGCGGTGGTGATGTGACTGCCGTTGTGGGACTTGAGGTGTGGACGTCGGTGGCTGGGGTAGGACGAGCTGTGACAGCTGGGTAGCTATCGCTCGGCGGTGAGCGAGGTGCCGGCGGTAGCTCGGGTACCACGACATCCGCATCTTCCCTGCGATTCGACACCGACGACACCGACGACACCGACGACACCGCGGTGCTGGGAGAGGCCGGTGGCGTCGGTACGGTAGCTCGTCGACCAGCAGTCGCGGTGTCGGGCGCCCGGCCATCGCTGGGGTGTGCTGCCGCAGGAACTGGCGGTTCCTCAGCATCGCACGCCCTGACCCGTCCACCCGGACGACATACCGGTCGTGCTGCCGCACCTCGATGACCCGACCTGTCTTGTCCCACCTTTTGGACTGATTTTGAATGCGCATGTAGTCACCGACTGCAGTTGGTGGGAGCCGACGAGTGTGCTCGCTCCAGCGCTCGGCTGCCTGCATGTGGTGATGGCGCAGCGTCTGCTCCCTCGCCGCCAGCGTCTCCCGCCATGTCGGGTGCGGGCGGTACTTCCCAGGCAGGATTGGGATGTAGCCTCGGATGGGCCGGCCGAACAGTACCATCGCCGGGGACATCTTCGTTTCAGGGCCAGACGTGTTTGTATGTTGAAGCATGGCCACGGCGAACTTGGTGGTGTCGATCGTGCCAAAGGGCCCCGTGTTGCCGGTGATCATTCTCTTCACGGTGTCTACTCCGACCTCAGCTCTGCAGTTCGAGTGCCACCGATGAGAGGCGGTGATGCCCCCCCCAGTTCTGCAGGAAGTTCGTAGTCGCTTCTGCGACGAACTCGGGGCCGCCATCGCTTGTGAACTCGTCAGGGATGCCGTATGTCACGAACACCCTTCGAAGGCTCCACTACTACCCTCGGAGCCCCACTCTACTATGGGCCAATTGGAGTATCGATCCACCAGGACGAGACAGTAGGAGCCCATGTAGTGAAAGTAGTCGGCGCATACGCACTGGAACGGGTAGTCAGGCGCGGCGACTGGGGTGGGTGGTGCACGCGGCTGCTACGGTGCCATGCTGTGGCATGGGCCGCACCGCGCCCGCACATCCTGGATAGCTGCAGTCATGCCCGGTCAGAATACCGATCTCTCCGTCCTGGCGATTGTGGCTTGGACACCCTTAGTGGTCGGAGTTCAGTGACGTCAGTACCGCTGGGCGCAGCGTTGGTGGGATCACCACCCGCTGCTTGTATAGGAGGACGCCGTCAAGTGTGAGCAGCTCGTCCTTGAACTGGTGGTAAGGTCCCAGGCTCTCGGGTAGGTCGTGCCTGAGCTCAAGCACGCTGTCCTGCTCAACCAGCTGCACGAGTCGCTGCGTGGTCTCCGGCCCTGCCGGGCCATTCGGATATCGTGAAGCCGCGTCTGCAGCCTTGTTCTTGAACCCAGACCCGTAGATAACCTTGAACCGGTATCGCAGAGTTTTCTCCTTGAGATTCCGCAGCCGTGCGTTAGGGATATCTTCAAGGGCCCGGTCGCTGAGGATCTCCAGAAGTGGTTTGTGGTTGACTGTGACAGTGAGCTTCTCACAACCAAGTACGAAGAACAAAAACAAAACAAAACAAAAACCTTGTCAAGACCCTCGACCACAGTCAGCGCCTCGCCCTCGATCGGCTTGTACCTCCACTCAGCTGGGCTCGTGATACGGCTGCCGATAAGCGTGATCTTTCAGCCACTCCTGCAGCAGAATGACTGCTCGCCGGTGAACTGGTGGTAAGGTCTCGTGCTCTCCGGTAGGTCGTGCCTGAGCTCTGACACGCTGTCCTGCTCAACCAGCTGCACGAGTCGCTGCATGTCGCCGTCGCTGGCCGTCTCGATCTTGACCCGCTCCCATGCCACGGTGGTGCACCCGATGGCGCCAACTGCTGTTTTTCAGACAGGCTGGCGCCGTGAGCCACATGGCCGGGCTCGACACACCGCACGCTCGCCAGGAGCGTCCGCAGCCGCTGAAGGGCCGCAGCCGCCGTCTCCAGCCCGACCGCCGTGGCGTCGTCAGGCAGCTGCATGGTCTCCGGCCCCGCCAGACCACTCGGATATCGTGGAGCCGCGTCTGCAGCCTTGTTCTTGAACCTAGACACGTAGATAACCTCGAACCGGTATCGCAGCGTATTCTCCTTGAGATTCCGCAGCTGTGTGCTGGGGATATCTTCAAGGGCCCGGTCGCCGATAATCTTCAGGAATGGTTTGTGATCGATTGCGATAGTGAGCTTCTCACAACCAAGTACGAAGAAGCGGACCTTGTCGAGACCCTCGGCGGCCACAGCCAGCGCCTCGCCCTCGATCGGCTTGCACCTCGACTCAGCTGGGCTTGTGGAACGGCTGCCGATAAGCGTGATGTTGCCGCCACTCCTGCAGCAGAATGGCTGCTCGCTAGCGCAGGCTGCAGTGTTTCTGGAGGAGCTAGAACCCGATCTCGGTCAGTGATCAGTGAGCAGTGAACCCGATCTCGGTCTTCGACCGGTTGGTCGCCCGGCACGTGGGCCTGCTGTCGAATATCTGGACGCCCTCCTTGATCTCGTCGATCATGACCTCTTTGGATTCCACGAAGAGTGCGTGGAGCTGAGCGTCCCGCCGGAATGGTGTGCTCGGTCCGAATAAGTCGCGGGAGGGACGCATGTGGTCGGCCATGCTGAAGGCGTAACTGACTTGGCTGACAACGCCGAACCACGCCCTCACATCAGTGGTGTTCTGCAGTCAGGGAAACTCCTGGCACAAAGTCGCACTGAGTCTGCGGTGATCTCAAACCCGACAAAACCCACCACCACGTCCTTCGCGAACGTGAACTTCTCGGGGTTAAGCATGATGCCGCTGGCCCCAGTCACCTACAGCCACTCGACGACCTGCCAGAAGGAGCTCTCGACACCGCAGGGTCCCTCCTGCGATGCCGGTGAGGTCGCGTTGCAGTCGTTCATCGCAGTATTCAAGGAGCTGCAACACTCGGTCAGCATCCTCCAGCCTGGTTGCATATTTGTACTTTTTTCATCGTGTTTCAAAATACGATCACTTTTCGCTTCATCGCCCTCCAAAGATTGCCAGCCGCTAAAACCTCTCAACTTTGGCTCTCTCAACAGTACGAGGTGCCGAAGAGTGTTGTGCTCGCTCATACATCTCAGCCTTGGTCGAATGAAGCGTCATCAGCAGTCATGAATGCTGATGCCGGGGCATATGAACAGGGGGTACATGGCATTGGGACGGACAGAGGGATGATCAGAGTAATGAAACAGGACGATGGCGACTTGCAAGCTCTTGAAATCTTCAACGCTGAATGAAATTGCGCTCCAACATACACAGAAATGAAATGAGTTGTCCGTACACCAGATGTATTATCTTCGTGTAGAAACAATCTTGGAGCAACACAGGGGAGATACAGCATGTTAGATAGATATGTTAGATACGTTACCCTGTAACAAATGCCATTCAGTTTTCCCACTTGCAGGTACGAAACCTTCATGACACTTGTAATATTAGGCAGATGAATGCACTTGTCCGAAAGGAAACCGGACACTGTTTGAATATCGTACCATGACAAGCACAAGGTTGTTACGATATGCAAATGCTGTCGAGTTTCCTTTTAGATAAATGCACTGATCCGCCTAATATCACAAGTGTCATGAAGCATTCTCACCTGCGGGCCTTCGCTTTCAATTTCCGAGCCCCGACTGCAGTTGCATGTACCAGGAACATGCATCTGACAAAATGACGTCCATCCGTCCATCACGTGACAAATCATCCATCACGTGACAAATCACTCATCGCGTGACAAATCATCCATCACTTGACAAAACTACAATTTGACACTTAGGTGCTTAATATTTGGCCGCAAAATAGATTGAGGTTCCCTACATGCTCCTTTGCCTCTCATTGTTTACCGTTGGACAAAATATGGCGAAAGAAACTGTGTCAAAATCACCATTTAACAATCCTGCAATCTGACATTGTAATTACATCCAACCTAGTTAGTTCAGCACCTAGCTTGGACTGAGAAGTACATGGGTTTGGAATACATCAGTATGCATGCATCAGCGTGCAGCACCCCGAACACAACGTGTCCCTGCGATGGTTCTGAACCTGAGTTCCAGACAAGAATTACGACCTCCTGAAATCGGCGAGATCTCTGGGTTTGAGGTGACCCATGACGCCATAGATCTATTTAGGCATCTTGTTTATGTCATCGATATCAACCAATTCGGGGCTAATATTTGACTTTTGCCCCAGGATAATCGGGCATAAACATCTCGTGACAGCAGCTGGAGCGTTTGACGCCCCCTGTCAGCAAATTAAAAGACTGGCACGTACCCACGTAGCCCAGGAAACGCTCAGTCAGCAAATCAAATACCATGGCAAATCCAGGGTCAATAGTAGTAGAGGTCTGAAGATACAAACACATTTTAGTTCTGCTGGTTAGGCTTAGTGGGGTAGGTGTTCGTTCCATTTTGATGTTTCGTTAAAACATATTTTGTATTCCTATGCATCCCCTTATTTCTCACATTTGCACTGGTAAGAATAATAGTGAATCCCACAATGGTTTGCAGGTGGGCTGTTTTCCGACATCAGACACCAGGAATAGCGTCCCGTCGAATTCATTTGGGTTGGGATCGTTGATGTGTCGGGATTCGAGTAGCAAACCGTCACTGACAACTGAATTTCACCAAGCGCACGACTGTGGAACCAGCGATTGATGGTAGGAACTTAAGCCCCGGAGGGCACTCCATCTCCAACCTGGCTTCGCACCGTCCGAACCACTTTTGGCTCACCGTTCGGCCGCCATCCCTGCGCCGCCCCCCCCCCCCCCCACCGCTGCGCGTGGGCGGATGCAGGGTTGAGGGGTCGCCCGGCCGCGGCGTGCCGTATCGCGCCGGCGACCGAGACGTTGACGCCGGTCACCGCGACTGAACGTGCCGCCGGCCGGCCGACGCGTCCTCCGCCTCAAGGTGGCGCGCGCCGGCCGCCGGCGGGGGTCAAGGCCAGGCGTCCGCCTGGCCGTGACCCGACCACCGGCGGCCGGCGCACTGTGTGGCCGCGGGCGCCGGGTCCACCGCGGCGCGGCGCGGCCAGACCAAACGAGCCGACCGTAGCTGGTGGGGAGGGGCAGGCGTGCTGGACGAGAGGACGTGTTGAAAGCGCAGTGAAGTCGAATCTCTGTGCATGCCACTCACGGGCACCGTGAGTGTTTGTACAGCCACGAGTTTTCAAACACGCATGCACAGCCGAAGTGATTTTGGATGACACACATGCAGCAAATTGCATTACTAATGCAGTCATGTTAGCTCGGCATTTGCTGTAGCTGGCGGTGATAATGCGACCACTCTTCACGATGAGACCACTCTTCACGAATTTGTAGCCAAGTGAGGGGCGCCAGGAGAGCCTTTGTCTTTTCAAGTCTTGTCATTCAGGTCGAGCCGTGTCGACATAAGTTCACGCGCATGCGCATCCTGAGGGTCCCGCATGATTTGCAACTCAGATTCATTGTCTTCCTGCTGATTCTGACAGGATCGTTGCCGCCGGGCAGCTAGGCTCCCGTGGAGGAACAGGGAGGTGGGCGTGCAAATCTGCTGTCCCCCAATCTCAATTTCAGAAGGCCTAAATATAAAAGTAGGCTCATGATATCTGAAAACATCAGTCGTGGAAACCCATTAGTGTTGCCAGGAGGCCGCTAGAGCTCACGAAAAGGACCAAACACCTGGGAAGAGGCTCATTGATATCGACAGAATGCCCTTAAGGCTCACGAAAATACTCAAACACACTACAGTAGTCCTCAGCATGTTGCTATAGCAGGTCTCATGCCAAAAGGACCAGCAGTTTGGACAAGAAGCGCCTAGAGCTCATGAACACTGTTCATGAGCTGTTCATTGAAGCTTGGAGCCTGTTCGTTGAACAGGCTCCAACAGCCAGGAGGTCCCATCGTGTGGTCCCGTCGAGGCCAGGAGGTTCATGAGCATTAACAGGAGGCCCCCAGCAAGAACGAAAGGGCCCCGGCGTCCAGCAGGAGATCTCTGACCAGGAGGCCTGGAGAGAAAGAGACTTGGAAGGCTTTACAGGAGACCCTCAGACGACCCTAAATACAAGATGCAGGCGGCCTCGAGCTTGAGAAGGTCTCAATGGAGAATCCCCCCTCCCCCCCCTCCCTTGTAGAAATTGGTGCTGCCACCTATCGACCCTAAGCTCCGAGCCAAACTTTGCATTACATATGATAGCTTTGTTACCATTTGTCAAGACATGCAATTTGACCTCGTTGGTTCGTGATTTGGGTAAAACCTGATGCGCTATATTTCCATATGCTTATATACTGCAGTTCTTAGCAACTAACAGGACTGGACATTAAAAGCACACTTCTGGTTTTGTTCTTATTTTGCAAGGTATGCAGCATGGCGTTCATAGTTTCGCGTCACCAGCCTGCCAATTATTTCACCGACTGTTTTACTGGAAAGCGGGAATTGAGAAAAGTTCTATTAGGAACAAGAAATGGCTGAACAAAGGTTGAAAACCGACATTATGGAAGAACGTCTTACATGTAGCCATAACACCGCAGCTTCAAGCCCAACGTCTCTATCTGTTGATGCAGTCTATACCATAGAGCACACCGAATTTCAGAAGCTTTAGGCCGACTGGGACGCCTTCAGCAGCGGACAAACACGGTTAACCGCTCTGATTCACAAACACCGCAAATGAGCTAGCTGTGGGTTTATGCCTGTTCAGGGGCGTACCCAGGAATTTGAATCAGGAGGATAGCACTCGTCTGAAGGAACGCTACTGATTGAGCAAATCTCAAAGGGATGAACTTGAGTGTCTCTAAACAAGAGCGTCCTCTCTCTCTCTCGATCTTTTCACTGCAAAAATCAAGGGGTGCATTCCAGCATCCTTGGATGTACGTTATTTCCAGTCAGAGGGGCGCCGCCGTTTCATGGGGGAGGGGGCACATGCCCCCGCTGACCCCACCCCCTTGAATCCACCCCTGTGCCTGTTCTGTTTAATGGAGCCAATGCAAAGCAGATTTCACATTCACCTTTTCCTCAGAGGACGTGAGTGAAATCTGACCGATATTACTCGCTATGTTGAAGTCATACAACACTCGTTCGTACGTGTTTCCAAATAGTATCACGCTGTCCCGAGTTTCGCGTGAGTTTCTATCGGTTCCGCCGAGGTCAACTGCCGTGCTCTTGCTGACAGCAGGGTGGCAGACGGGCAAGCTCAGCTGACGTGAAGATCACACGCTGCCGCTGCGTGCCGTGTCGGCCGGGTCACGCGGGTCGGTCATCGCGCGTGCCCCGTCAGCGCCGGCCACCTGGTACTTTGTGCGCTCGCCTCTCGCGGTCAGACGATCGGCGAAATATGGGGTGCGTTCAACTCCACTGGCAGGATGGACTTCCGGCCCAAATCTAGTCCACAGCGAGGCGCGAAAGCCTTTCAGTAATTGCTGGACTATTGATGAGTAACGATGTGGGTATGGCTTGAGCACAGGAGCGGAACTTTTCGAAAGTGTGTGGAAAGGGGAATGGAATTTTCGTGCTATTATTTCCAGTTGGCGCCCATACAGCCCATGCAACAGGGTATATAATAATACCTCAGTAATAGGGTGGTGGGACAAGTACCCCCTCCTCCTGCAAGTAGATGCAGCATGTATATATATATCTATATATATATATATATATATTTATATATATATGTATATATATATATATATATATATATATATATATATATATATCTATATATGTATATATATATATATATATATATATATATATATATATATATATATATATGATATATAAATATATATATATATATATATATATATATATATATATATATATATATATATATATATATATATATATTATATATATATATATATATATATATATATATATATATACATATATATATATATATATATATATATATATATATATATATATATATATATATATATATATATATATATATATATATATATATATATATATATATATATATATATATATATATATATATATATATATATATATATATATATATATATATATATATATATATATATATATATATATATATATATATATATATATATATATATATATATATATATATATATATATATATATATATATATATATATATATATATATATATATATATATATATATATATATATATATATATATATATATATATATATATATATATATATATATATATATATATATATATATATATATATATATATATATATATATATATATATATATATATATATATATATATATATATATATATATATATATATATATATATATATATATATATATATATATATATATATATATATATATATGTATATATATATATATATATATATATATATATATATATATATATATATATATATATATATATATATATATATATATATATATATATATATATATATATATATATATATATATATATATATATATATATATATATATATATATATATATATATATATATATATATATATATATATATATATATATATATATATATATATATATATATATATATATATATATATATATATATATATGCACATATATCGAAGGGTTGGTTCTACAACTACAGATGTGTACTTGCCGGGAAAATGACGCATCAACACTTAAACTGACTCAAAGGCAGAATATGGCTGCCGCCCGGGTCGCGGAAAGTAAGATTCCATCAGACGCCCGGCAGCCTTTACCTTCCTCTCGGCTGCCTCGAACGCACACTAAGTGTTCTTCAAATCTGCTGGCTCAACACCAGCTGCATGACGCTGCAGACGCCTTGGCTTCGGCGTCGCAGCCAGATGCGTCACATCCGGCCCAGATGCGCCGTGACCTGTGCGTGACCTGTGCGTGACCTGGCCGCGGCGGCGGCATTTCCGGGCAGCGCGGCCGATAAACACAGTCGCCGGCCGGATGTTTACCAACGTGACGCGCTGCGGCGGCGGCAGCGTGTCGCAGCGGCGGCAGCGTGTCGCAGCGTTTCGCCTCCAGATCTTTTCCCTCCAGATCTGGCGGCGGCCGGCCGGCGGCAGCGGACACAGCTCGACGCCCGGCGGCGGCCCACCTGGCGGCCGCCGCACCAGCCGCTGATAACGTGACGGCACGCGTCACGGCCGCCATGACATCTGCCGTCATCGGCGCCGCGTGACGGCCACAGGAAGCGACGCGCTCGCCGGCCGAGACGGTCGGCGCGCGACGCCGCCCGAAGCGCCGACGAGACTCCAAGGCCGCAACGCGAGCTTCCTGCGAGGGAGGGCGCAGGAGCATATGTCGGCCTGATGCCGTTTTGGTCACGCACCTGTGGTTGGGTAAAGGACTGCAAGCATATTGCGGCTTGCGGAAATATGTCTGCGTGGGCTGCTTCATTATGGAACTCTTGGGCCTCTGACAATTATTTCGATGACACAATACATGCAGAGAATGAGGAGGCCCAAATGGATTGGTGAGAGGGGGCATACCACAAAGGGTCCCATGTTAAATGTATATTTTTTTTTGTGTGTGTGGGGGGAGATGGGGAGCCAACATTTGGAGGCAGCAAGTGCCCCCCCCCCCCAAACACAACACAGAAAAACTACACCACACAAAGCTACCTACACCCCTGGATTTACCAGTCAGTACGCCATGCCGGAAGGCTTTCAAAAACAGACCCGTGGCACGATGATTCTCGCCAGCATTGCTCTTTATTTGCTTAGTTTCGACGCCCATTTCGTTATCATTGCTGTTTTCCCTGCATTAATTGGTACTTTATAACAACCAATGTAAGCTATGCTTGGAGACACTGCGCAAGGCTGACAGAAAAGCATCTTCGTGTTCATTATCCGCACAACATCTCACTTTTTACAGTGTTTTGGTTTCACCACTTTCACCACTTTTTACGTTTCATAAATGTTTCTAACATCACAACAACACCGTTTTCAGGATCAGTGCAGATCACCATTGACAGAAGCAAAACAAGTGGTGCGAGTTTCTTCCTGTTGACATGAAGTGGAAGCAGCCAGGGTGAAGTTTAGCTTAGCGCTGAGATATATAACTTCTTCGAACAGTCGGGAAGAGGAATGCTAAGTGCTGTGTCTGAATTGAATTCGGCATGCATGAATACATCAAACACGTCAAGAACAAATGTTTTTGAATTCGGCAATGAAAATGGAGGTTCCGTTTAGCAAGCGATGTTGTTTTGTGTGTGTATCCGAAACAATGACGTTTCCTAGGAGGTCTTTAGAGCCGTTTGTAAAAACAAAAGGAACATGGCGATAGCGAGACCGAAGCTGGTGGAATTTTTGCTTGGCATATTTTGGACCAAGCTGTGATTTTGGAGTAGTAGTCATATAAAATATGTGTCATTTGGCACTCTGTCAAGGTGGGGTAGTGGGTGGAAGCAGAGCAACAATTGGTGGAATAGTGTGATAAAGTTGAGCAAAAAATGTTTCACGCGGGAAGCTATGGTAAGGCTTGTTAGTTTTTCGGCTGTGCCTAAATAATGGTGATGTAAACGTGGGAGTAGTTGGGAAGACACGTGTGTGGGATGATTTTCTTGAACTTAAATTTTGGAGGCGTACCCAAGTATCTGTTGCATTCATCGGAGTGGTAACGGTGGAATTCCTGACTGCCGGTAAATAATTGATGGAAGAAGTGGTCATTGCACCGAGTGCGGTACTGATACATATATTTTGAATGGTGTCTAAAATGGTCAAGGTTGAGGTGCTGGCACCAGCCTAGACTACCGAGCCATATTCGAGTGTGTGAGTGACGTTGTGTTTGTCCAGCCTGCCACCTGTGGGTGATATCGGCTGTTTCCTGTGGTTGAGTGGGAGGATGATAGGAGGATTAGTTACCGGGTGGTGGATAGATTTTCGAGTAGAGTCGGAGTCGTCTTGAAGAGTTGAGTTGAGTTGATCTTGGAGTTTGAAGAGGTAGAGATGGCAGAGAAGAGTCGTTTGAGAGCCGGAGATGAAGTAGTCGAAAGAAGCTGTCAGTCCGGACGGTGCTAGACTGGGGTATGGGGTGTAGTGGGTGGGGTGGGGTTGGGTCCTCGCCATAGATGAACATTGCAAGAACACGTTGTTTTGTTTTGTTTTTTGTTTTGTAGTTATGTTTGTTTTGTTTGTTTCTTTTTGTCTTTTTTGCTCGATTTTTCGATTGCCCGATTTTCAGTCTTTTGGGGCTATATATATATATATACACTTTTGTTTTTAATTTTTTTAAATTAAAAAATTTTTTTTTTTCCTTTTTTCACAGTTGATCGATTAGGCGTGTCGTAGAAAGAAAGTGGAAGAGAAGTTCGTGTAATGCTGGATAGTCGTCGTTGAGAAGTGTAGTGATGTCTAGTGGAATGTTGTGTGTGTTGCAGTAATCTGTGATGTGTTGCCTGTCGGTGTTGTATTTGGTGCAATAGATGAGTATGTGTTTGATAGTGAGTGTTCGTTGGCATGTTGTGCATTGTGGTCGTGGGCGTTGTAGTAAGAGGTAGGAGTGTGTAAGTGCTGTGTGTCCGAGGCGTAATCGTGTCAGAGTGCGTTCCTTGAGTCTGGTGTGTTGGTTGATGGTGTGCCAAGGTTTGTATATGGGGTGTATTTCATGAAGTTGCGTTAGTGCTGTGTCCCATGTTTGTTGTATGTGTTTGTTAAGTGCCTGTTGTATGGTGGGATAGTAGTCAGATTGTGAGAGTGGGCATGGTGTGATTTGTGGTAGTGTTGTGGCTATGTTCGCTTCCGTGTCTGCGTGTTCGTTGCCGTGTATGTTTGTGTGACTTGGTATCCATAGAAGAAGTGGTCTTTGTCGTGCGGTGAGGTTTCGGTGTATGTTGAGTATTTTCGGAATGAGTGGGTGTTTGTGTTTGGTGTATGGTGTGATGCTTTGTAATGCTGATTTGGCGTCAGTAGCTATGATGCTGTGTTCAATTTTGGTGTTATAAATGGTAGAGTAAGCCGAGAAGATTGCGTATAATTCTGCTGTGTAGGTTGATGCTGTGTCGTGCAGACGGGCACGAAGGATAACCCGCGGCGGTGCTGCATTGTGGTACAGCACCGCCGCTGTGCCCGTCTGCTGTGTATGTGATTTCGAGCCGTCAGTGTATATGATGTTGTAATTTGCATGTTGTGCTGTGAATTGGAAGAAGAGTTGGTGTATTTCTGCGTCGGTGTATGTGTGTTTTGGATGGTCATGAGGAAGTGTGTTGCGAGTGTTTCGTGTTTCCACCATGCTGTGGGTGTTGGTAATGGTTTGGCTGTGGGTAGGGTAATGTGTAGTCTGTTTGTGTGTTGGTGGATGCGGCAGCCTATTGTGGTTTTGAGTCGTGATGTTGTCATGAGTTGATGGACACGTGTGGTGCGAAGTTTGAGGGCCTGTGTACATGGGTGTTGTGGTATGAGTTGCGTTTTGTAGTGGTATCTTAATAGTGCTTGTGTGCGTCTGTGCTGTAGTTCTGGTATGTGGTTGTATATATGTAGTGCAAGGTATGGTGAGGTGATATATGCTCCTGTGGCTATAGTTATGCATTGGCGTTGGAGGCTATCTAGACGTTTGAGGTTTGTTTTAGCAGCGTTTTCGAAGAGTGGGGATCCGTATGCCAAAATTGGCCGAATGAGTGATTTGTAGAGGGTGAGAAGTGTGTTTCTATCGGATCCCCAGTGTGTGCCAGAAAGTGCTCGTAGTAGGTTGATTCTTTTTGATGCGCGTTTGTGAATGTCTAAGATGTGTAACCGAAAGGTGAGTAGTCGATCAAATGTGATGCCGAGGAACTTTGCACTGGTGACAAATGGTATGGGTGTCTGGTCTATTTTTGTGGTTGTTCATCTGTGTGTTTGTGGTAACCGAAAAACATACATTTAGATTTGTGTGGTGCGATGTGTAGATTTAGTAGGGCGAGTTTGTTGTGTAGTTCTGTTAGTGTGTTCTGTAGTATTGCTAGTGCGTGGTTTGGTAATTTTTGTGAAGTCCAGATTACGATGTCGTCTGCGTAGATTGCAATTTTGGCCGGAAGGTTGTCGGTGATGACTGAATTTAGACCTAAAATAAAGAGGAGGGGACTAAGAACCGAACCCTGCATTAGGCCGGTTGTGGGGAATTTAGTGTCTGAAGTGTGTTGTCCTATTTTTACTTGGAAAGAGCGGTTTAGTAGATAGAAATGAAGGTAGTGTATAAGTCTGCCCTGTATGTCTATGTTGTGTAAGTGTTCTAGGAGTGCTGTGATGCTGATAGTGTCATATGCTTGTTTGAGATCCAGGAAGACGGCGACGGTGGAGCATTTCCTGGCCGCCGCTTCCTGGATGTGTGTGGTGAGATAGGTGAGGTTGTCTAGACATGAGCGATTAGGAAGAAAGCCTGATTGTATAGGAGAGATTAGTTTTTGTGTTTGAAGAATATAAAGAAGGCGTTTTTTGACTAGTCGTTCGAAGAGTTTGTGAAAACAGCTGGTTAGTGATATAGGGCGGTAAGAGTCGCATAGGGTTAAGTCAGTGCTTGGTTTAGGGATAGGGATGAGAAGAGCGTGTAACCAAGACTGTGGATATGTATGTGTTGTCCATGCGGTGTTGTATGTGTCGAGTAATGCTTGTAATGCTTGTATTGGTAGATGTTTGAAGAATGAGTAGTGTATGTTGTCTGGTCCTACGCTTGTGTTTCCTGTTTGTGCTATTGCTATTTGTAATTCTGTGAGTGTAAACCTAGTGTTGTAAAGGTGTGGCCGTGTGTGTCTGATTGGGGGTGGGGGGAGTCGTGGGAGTGTGCCTGACCTAGTGTGATAGTTGTCTGCGAAAATGTTTGCTATGATTTGTGGGTCTGTGATGGTGACGTTGTTGTGTATAAGTGGCTTTAGCTGGGGGTCGTTGTCGGTGTTGAAATGTTTTGAGTAGTGTCCAGATTTCGCCGAGAGGTGTGAATCTATTAAATTGAGAGCAAAATTTATTCCAGGAGGTCTTTTTGGCTTGTTTGATGGTGCGTTTGCATAGTGCTCTGTTCAGTTTGTATGCTGTGAGTGTTTCCGGTGTGCGGTGTCGTTCGTATCTGTGTCGTGCGTGGTTCCTCGCGCGGATCGCCCGGTGGCACTCCTCGTTCCACCAGGGAGCCGCGCGAGGTTTGTGTTGGTGTCGTGGTTTTGTTTGTGGTATGTGTTGATGTGCGGTGGTGAGTAGCATGTCTGCGTATTGTCCTGGTGTGTATTGTGGATTATTGGACGTCTGTGCTGCTAAGGATTCTGATAATGGGGTCCAGGATGCGTTTTTAAGGTTCCACCGTCCCGTCGGGGTGTTGGGTGGGCCGGTGGTCGGGATTTGGTCGAAGGTTATGGTGATGGGGGCGTGGTCACTGAAGTGTGGATCGGAGTCGGCTATCCAGGATAGGGTGAGGGCTATGCGAGAGGAAGCGAGTGTTACGTCTGGGGTGGTAGGGAGGTGTGAACTAATTGGTACGAGGTATGTTGGTGATCCGGTGTTGAGTACTGTGAGGTTATGTTGTGTAACCAGTGTGATGAGTGTGAGTGCTCTGTGATCGGGTCGTATTGTGCGTGTATCCCATAGTGGGTGGTGTGAGTTAAAGTCACGTACGAGTATGACCGGGGTGTGAATTTGATCAAGTGCCTTATTTAATTCCGAGAGGGTTTCTGTGTTTCGCGAGGGGGGTCGTATACGTTAATGAGTGTGTAAGCTATGTTGTGTACGTGGATTTCAGTGAGTAAGATATCTGCTGTAGTGTTGAATTGTATCAGGCGGTGCGGGGTTGAGTTCCTAATGTATGTGCATACTCCGCCTGATCTGTTTGTGTTGTGTGTGTCTTGTCTGTGTAGTGTGTATTGTGAGATGTTAAATTGATATGGGTCGTGAGGTTTAAAGTGTGTTTCCTGTATGCATAGTGCTGTGTGATTTGATTGTAGTGCGTAATGTTTGAATTCGTTCCAGTGTCTGATGAGGCCGTGTGTATTCCATTGTATGATTGTGTTCATGGTCTTTGGGTGTTGGCGCGCGTAAGTGGTCTGTTAGGTGAGGTCTGTCTTGGTATGTGTTTTGGTGTCTTTGGTGGTTTGTGGGCGGGGGGTGGTCTCTGTTGTGTGGGGAGTGTCCGATCTGTGTCTGAAGTGTAGATGTAGTCGTAGAGGCAGAGAAGAGAAGAGCACTGTCACTGAGCACTAGAGTAGATGAAGTAGAGTGGTGAGTAGACTTGACGGGAGGGTGAGTGGAGGTGAAGTAGGTCTTGAAGATCGTGAAGGGTAGCGTAGACGTCGACGGTTCAGCAGATGTAGCAGGTGAGCTTGAGAGGGCGGTTAAAGGTTTGAGGGGTTTGGATAGAGTTGAAGTTCAGGGGAAATAGGTTGGTAGTACTGTATGCTTGGAGTGAGGGGGGGGAGAGATCAGTGGCGCAGTGAGGTGTGGTTTGGTGTGCTTGTCTGTGTGTATGTTGGCTGTTGGCTGGTGCTTTGTGTGTGTGTGGTGACAGGCTGGTGGCTGGTGGCTCGTGGCTCCTAGTCCAAGGCTGCTTGGTAGCGTCCGCGGAGTCTTGATCCCGCGGCAGCCTCTGGCGTCGTGCCGGCAACAATCTCTGTAGTGTCGGCGTATCGGCGTCAGCTTGCTGCAGTGGTGAGTAGACGTGCGTGCGATAAGCGAAGCGAAGGGTTATGTAAATTCGAGCCATATTCGATGATGGGAAGAACTAAGGCTTTGTGCAGCTGTAGAAGTGTATGACGGTCGGCTCCGAATGATGAAGACGTAATACAGCGAAATAAATTGAGTCAGTGATAGCATTTGTTCTAGACGTGTTTGGTGTATTCATGCATGCAAAGCCTACGATAAAAATAAAACAAAGAAATTTAAGTGAATTTACAAAAAGCATGTCATTGTTCCCGAGGTGAAGAGATGTTTTTGGGTTTGAACATGGTGTTAATTTGCTAAATATGCGTGTTGCAGATTTTTGGGCCGAAGAAATGAAACCATACATCAGGACCATTCGCCTCTTCCTCCACGAAGTGCGAAGTGCGTTTTGCAGGCTACTTAAATTAACTAAGCGAAGTTTGAGTCAAGGCCCTTCTTGCGTTTTTGTATCCATCGTGGGAAAACACCCTATCTAACGAAATCTACACAAACACAAAGAACACCCAAAAACACGGGGAACAAAAATATGACGAAGATGAAAACAACGTGGAGCGACAGGTGTCACCCCAATCGAAACGAAATGTGGAACTAGAAAAGGAGTTACGGATGTTAGCCCACGGAAATAAAAAAGAAGTAAACACTGCGAAAGCAGCAGCTAATGGCGACAAATGACGTAGCGGATGAGCAGCGACCGTCACACCAGGAGGAAATGCCAGGATGACTAATACTGAACCGTACATGCTTGCAATGTGAGGTCATGTAGAGCCAGGTCATCCAGATCACAGAGCGGTGACTCCTCACTCGAGGTTTTATTCGGAAGCTTTGTTGGCGGTGTCGGTACTGGAAAGTGAATGCTCTATCGCCTTTCCTGCTCTTTGCTTCATGCCATATATTTGCAGATGCTAATCGACATAATGCCACAATCGATCAGCATACATTTATAAAATAATTTACTTATCGAGCAAACACTAAAGCCAGTATTTTGTTTTCGCTCGCAGACACCTCACTTAACCGTGGCCCGTTCAGGGTGTACCGAAATCCCTCCCATCTGTGGGTTTTCTGCGAAGGTGTAAACATGACGTGGGTAGGGCTTCCAAGCGTGGCTTACCTTTTCCTGCATCAATTTCAAATGTTTTAAAATCAAGCTCAGTGTCAGGTCATTCATGGTCACTGACCTCCGTCCGATTAAGTGAGGTTGCCTGCCAAAAAATAAGATGTCACATATTTCCGAATGCAGGTGTTTACATGGGGTGGTCAGGGATTGCTTACCTCAACAGAACTGACAAAACTGCTATCTCCGATTTTTCGGACTTCTGCTTTTTTATATCTTTTTCACTATTTTTAGCCTGTTGGAGCTGAAGTAACAATCTTGGGCCAAATTGTGCGCTTTTCTGTACAGCTAAGGTGACCAACAACACCTTTCCAGGTGTGATCTACGTATCTAAACACGAAATGTAAGAAACGGAACATAAAATCGCAAAAGTGTGAGAAAAAAAAATCTTCCTTTGGACATATTATAATTGTTGTTTTTTTTTCCAACTAGCAGTTTTCAACTAGAGTCTTTTATTCGCTATTCACAAACACTTGTAATTTTTCGTATTTTCCCCAAAAATAATCCTCAAAGGCCTAAAGAGGCGACATAATTCGTGACGTCATAAGTTCCCGAAGTGACGACATTTGTAGAACTTAAAAAATCCTGGTTGCGTTCTACCGGTATCGTCCAGGGATAGCCGACAGAATCTTTTCTCTCCGGATGTCATAGTTTCTGAGATCCTGGGGGAGGGGGGATGGACGAAAATCCGCTCTTCTCTCCCCCACCCGGCCATGCGATGATCATTCTGAGGCCCGGCCAAGCGCAGGTCAATGCACGATATTTAGCCCTATTCGCCAATAAGGAATTTGCTACCATCCCCTTCCCTCCTCATGGGACGTTCTCAATAAGACGTTCTGTGGAGATCGCGACGCCATCTTAGACCGTCATCTGAGCATAGGCTCAGGCCACGTTTACATTCGACTTGTGTGTGTGTGGGGGGGTGATTATGAGCCTTCTGAACGAATGTAGCTTAACAAATAAATTATGAACCGTACTAATGTGTATGGATATCTTGCAAGGTCACATGCATGCACGTGCCACCACGCAGGTCAAATGCTATGTAGTGTCAGCTTCATAAAGGCAGCATGGCATTCACTAATGTGCACAGCTTAGCATAGCTTAGTTTATTAGAACAAACATCCACAGGGAAATACCCAGATACCGATGCCATCACCTACAACACACAGAAACACATAGATACACACAAAAATACAAGCGCACACCTGCGTTAAAAAAACGTATTCTGATATTTTAATTAAAAAACTGCACTAAACCAAACATGTTCGCTCTGTCAAAATTCAGCACAGAAGGGTCTCCTCACTCATCGAAAATGCACGTACCTCATGATGAATATATGTCTGGGACTTGAACCAAATATGTGGACAAGAGGCAAGAAATCGGCGCACAGCTGCCGGGAAGCTTCCCAGCAAGCAGTTTTCCACCTTCAGTGCAGGGGCCCTGTGTGTGTGAAATGAATCATTCCGGCGTGTGCATCGGCCAGGAATGTGTAGACCGAAGAGGGACGCCAAGTGCATACCGTCCAAACGGTTATGTAATTATCAAGTCGGAAGTGAATGTCAGTCTGTGCGAGAAGGGTCCTAAAGGATTGCATTATCAAGAGGCTTAGTGTGCTACATTCCAGACAAAATCCCTGGGTCCGTGTGCGGGAGTCCAGCCACATCATAAACCGGTGTTGCAAGCGCTCAAACCTAGAAGTGTAGCTGGCTGCGGCGCCGCTCCAAATTGCACATACTACCGTACTTCATCACTGAGCGAACGTGAGCATTGAAAGCATCGAGAATGGCTGTGTGGTCAAACTGTGTCTCCCGGGGAAGACATCAACAGCCACAGCATTCGCGATTTGCCTTAGGCATAGTGGGGTCGACTTGCGGAGCGAAAGTGAGTTTGATGTCTATAAGTTATATCCAGGCCTCGCATCTCCTGACAATGCCCCGGCTGGTGACGGTTGTAGTGAGGATTAGGTGATTGGGATCTTCCTGGATATGGCATGGCGTCATAACTGTATTCTTCGATGACCACTGATAATCTTTAGCTTCCATGCACTTGTTATATTAAATAACTGTTCAGCATGGGTGTGGGTGTGCATACTTTGGGAGAATCACGTACCCTTACATTGCTGAATTACGCCCCTCCAATGCCAAATTGTGCCAATCGAAAGTTGAGCTGGAATCATTTAGGGCGCACCCTTCCTCTCACATCCGCTCAACAGGTGTTTCATTCAATCAGTGCAAGCATGATCTTCCAATTCTCTGGCTGGGCCTCAATTGTTCATCACTTAGCGTCAATTGTCCAGAAAACCTGAAGCTGCATTGCTTGTTTTCACCATTTCCTGCTGCCGTGTGTCAGACCAGGAAGGGAAAAGGGGCAGGGGGAGATTACTACCTTGTCTCACACAGATGAAATAGCTAATCAAGTAGCGTACACTGGCTGGGGTTGATAGGACAAATTCAGTGTACAATACTGAAACTATTTCTACCCGTTGCCCAGCACTAACAATTCATGTTGCATTTGGTTCCACCATGAAATCAACAAACCGATCATTCGATCATGACATCCAGCAGTGTAGAAGTCAGTCTGTACCACCCGCATCGACGCTGCGTAACGTCTGCTGCGCCATCCGAGTGACATCCGCATGACATCCCCTGTGACATATGCGGTGACATCCGCTGTGACATCCGCGTGACATCCGCATGACATCCACTGTGACATATGCGGTGACATCCGGGACATCCGCGTGACATCCGCATGACTCCGGTGACATCCGCTTGACATCCGCATGACATCCCCTTGACATCCAATGTGACATCCGCTGTGACATCCGCATGACATCCGACATCCACTGTGACATTCGCTGTGACATCCGCGTGACATCCGCATGACATCCACTGTGACATCCGCTGTGACATCCGCATGACATCCCCTGTGACATATGCGGTGACATCCGCTGTGACATCCGCATGACATCCAATGTGACATCCGCTGTGACATTCGCTGTGACATCCGCATGACATCCCCTGTGACATCCACTTGACATTCTTGACATCCCGTGACATCCGCATGACATCCGCGTGACATCCGCATGACATCCGCTGCGACATCCGAGTGACATCCGCATGACACCCCCTGTGACATATGCGGTGACATCCGCTGTGCCATCCATGTGACATTCACTGTGAAATTCGCTGTGACATCTGCATGACATCCACGTGGCATTCACTGTGACATATTTGTATCTCCGCTTGTCCAGAACGGCACCATTTTTAATCGTTGTGGTACACAATTTAACTGTTTGGAAAGTATATCCAATGAGAAGTGTGGCATGATCCCTGGCAGTTTTGAGGTGAATATTTACCCGACGCCTGAATAGAATACCGTCTCCCACCCCCCGCACACACAAAATATCATGCCAAAGCAGTGGCGTTTATCAAAGCTGTTATTTTAGTCTTGATCGGCAAACTCTGTCCCCTTTTAGAGCAAGAGTGGAACAAAGAAGCTTCCTTCCCCTTCCCCTTCCCCTTCCCAGTAAGCGGGTAGTTTGTGGAGGAACATTGCCGCGGATGTCGATCTAATTAATTAGCTCTCTTGTAAACCTGGGCTGTGTTTGCTCTTCAAGTCCTCACGTTTTTTGTGTGACATATTTCTGGTTGGCGTGCGCCACCCGCCCAGAGCCTCTTCTAGAAGGCATTTGCACTGGGTGTGTGTGTGGGGTAGGGTGGGGGGGGGGGGGGTCAGCGCAGGGGCAGACCCAGGAATATTCATGAGTCTGGAGGGCACTGCTTCCCCGGAAGGGCCTGATGGCCTGCACCCGATCATGGGTTCACATCCATTGGCGGCTACGATACCTCCATCCTAGGCAACCAGACTGCCCCTCTCCAGTAATGATAAAGCAACGGGGAATAGTCACTGACGGGGGGTGTGGGGGGGGGGGTTCACCCCACTCCACGCTAGATAACACGCCACATAGGCTCTGCATCGGTGCGGGTAGCTGGCACCGCACTCAGGCTTCAAATATAGCCGCACAGCATTGCCGCAAAACATCGGACCGAGTCGTTGACTCTGGCTCGGTGGAGGGGGTGGGGTGGGTGGGTGGGGGCGTCACTGGGCGGACGTGGAAGGCCGCCAGCTGAGTGCCATTGCGGTGATTGGATTCTGTTTGTTGTGGACGGGCGACCGGCCCGACTGGGTGGCCGCGCTGAGATTCGGCCCGAAGTGCGTCATCCGTCACGGGCGCGCCACACGTGCCGCGTCGCGCCACTCGCCGCACGTGCGGGCTATTATCCTGGCGCGGCTTGTGCCGACACGCTGGTGTACTTAGGCCGTATATTTGGCAGACAGCCGTGGAAGAGCTGTCAGTTTTGGAAATGCAAACAGTTTGCCGGCACGGTGGCTCAGCTGGTTAGAGCGCTGGCCTACGTTCGTCTCTCCTGTCCTGGCGAGACAGGGTTCGAGTCGCTTTCCGCGCTCGCATTTGGCCCTCGACTGGGAGGATTAATTGGTAGTTGACCCGATAAGGCCGGGGACGAGCTACCGAATGGGCCATGTCGGTGCATTGACGGCACGTCAAGCTCTCGGTCAAAATTATGCCGTTGAACTGGAATTCATGGATTGGGTGGTGCGGCCAGGGTTCACGCAAGAAACTCTGCTTAGCAATAGGACCCTGGTCCAGAAAATAACCCCAAAAATCATACTATATTAATGAGAAAAAAATGCTAGCCTGCGAACATCTACTCGTGTATGCGTGAGATTGCATTCGGGGAATAATGGCAGTCACCATGACTGTGCCTCAGCCGCACGCGACCCACGTAGAGTAACCCTCGACCGTGTTTGGTGCCAGTGTCTGGATACTATTTTGACGTTCTGGGTGCCACAACCTTCAGCCCACAATTACTAATTCGGCTGCATGAACAGATAAAAAAGCAAACATTGTGTGTCGCGTGTTGCAGCAAGTGATTATGAACTTGCACTGCTTTAGAGCTGCCAAGATTCACATTGAAAGATGACAAGAATAACGATCCGCATCACGGCTATATTTATATACGGCTTTAATATTCATATTGCAACAGTCCGTCCAATGATTCCTGGGAGCTTGGGTATGCGATCTAGTTAAACGCTATCTTTATATTACACATGTTGCATGTTACCCAGCCGAAGGGTTGGTTCCCGAAGTCAGACACTTGCCAAAGCAACCCCTTGCCGAGTTCTCCCCACTAACGCTACAGATAAAAATTCCCGGAGGCGTCTGGATTCGATCTCGCGACCCTGCCGCAGCTGCCGCCCGAGGGCAGGTCGGGCGCCCTACCTGCTCGGCCGTCGCACCGCTGCAGGTGAGAGAAAGCCGAGTAAGACGGCCGCGGATGGGAAGGCGGGCACCGGTCCGACAGGTCAATCCACTGGCGTCACCAGCACCACATTCACGACACGCGTCCCTTCGGCGGGCGTTCGCGTGTCACCTGAACGCGAATTGGTAGGCGGGGCACTTGCAAATTTGATAAACCGAGATCACCACGTCAAGTGTAATGTTCCTACCAACTTTGCTACGACGCTGTTCCTGTAAAGCTAGGCTTGAGAGGCCAATTTTCTGGCTGATGGTGTCGTTAGACGACAATTGCTCACCGGGCCGATAAGATCAGCTCCAATACGGTGGCTGAGTTGTTTTCGTCGGTGTCGCCGACGATTGGAGACACGGTGGAAGACACGATGGAAGACACGATGGAAGACGGGAAAAGACAAAAGACGCCCGCTTGTCCCCCACCTTGGAAGGTAATCATCCGAGAACGATGTGTGCCTTTCGTAAACGGTGGAGTGTTGCGCTCACAAACGGCTATCACTTAATGCTGCTGGTGCTGTTGCGTTAAAATGACATTATTTATCTAGAAATGGGTAGAAAGTTGTTGTTCCTGAACACAAGGGAGTCTTGATGCTCAGAGATGGATCCAGGAACCTCGGGTGCGGGCGGGGCTATGTCCTCTGACGGGTGGGGACGTCTATTCTCAGGGTGTAGGCTGGAGGTCAAAGGGACGTGATCCGGAGGGGCGCCAAGCACTACAAATGCATTTCCACATCAGTACGTCACTGTCGCGTCTGTGTCAGTGCAGTACGTCAGCGTCAACGTACCATTGTCACGTCAGTACGTCACTGTCACGTCAGTACGTCACTGTCACGTCAGTACGTCACTGTCACGTCTGTGTCAGTGGGGTACGTCAGCGTCAATGTACCATTGCCACGCCAGTACGTCACTGTCACATCTGTGTCAGTGGGGTACGTCAGCGTCAATGTACCATTGTCACGTCAGTACGTCACTGTCACGTCTGTGTCAGTGGGGTACGTCAGCGTCAATGTACCATTGCCACGCCAGTACGTCACTGTCACGTCTGTGTCAGTGGGGTACGTCAGCGTCAATGTACCATTGTCACGTCAGTACGTCACTGTCACGTCAGTACGTCACTGTCACGTCTGTGTCAGTGGGGTACGTCAGCGTCAATGTACCATTGTCACGTCAGTACGTCACTGTCACGTCAGTACGTCACTGTCACGTCTGTGTCAGTGGGGTACGTCAGCGTCAATGTACCATTGCCACGCCAGTACGTCACTGTCACGTCTGTGTCAGTGGGGTACGTCAGCGTCAATGTACCATTGCCACGCCAGTACGTCACTGTCACATCTGTGTCAGTGGGGTACGTCAGCGTCAATGTACCATTGTCACGTCAGTACGTCACTGTCACGTCTGTGTCAGTGGGATACGTCAGCGTCAATGTACCATTGTCACGTCAGTACGTCACTGTCACGTCAGTACGTCACTGTCACGTCTGTGTCAGTGGGATACGTCAGCGTCAATGTACCATTGCCACGCCAGTACGTCACTGTCACGTCCTGTGTCAGTGGGGTACGTCAGCATCAATGTACCATTGTCACGTCAGTACGTCACTGTCACGTCTGTGTCAGTGGGGTACGTCAGCGTCAATGTACCATTGTCACGTCAGTACGTCACTGTCACGTCAGTACGTCACTGTCACGTCAGTACGTCACTGTCACGTCTGTGTCAGTGGGGTACGTCAGCGTCAATGTACCATTGCCACGTCAGTACGTCACTGTCACGTCTGTGTCCGTGGGGTACGTCAGCGTCAATGTACCATTGTCACGCCAGTACGTCACTGTCACATCTGTGTCAGTGGGGTACGTCAGCGTCAATGTACCATTGTCACGTCAGTACGTCACTGTCACGTCTGTGTCAGTGGGATACGTCAGCGTCAATGTACCATTGTCACGTCAGTACGTCACTGTCACGTCTGTGTCAGTGGGATACGTCAGCGTCAATGTACCATTGTCACGTCAGTACGTCACTGTCACGTCTGTGTCAGTGGGATACGTCAGCGTCAATGTACCATTGTCACGTCAGTACGTCACTGTCACGTCTGTGTCAGTGGGATACGTCAGCGTCAATGTACCATTGTCACGTCAGTACGTCACTGTCACGTCTGTGTCAGTGGGGTACGTCAGCGTCAATGTACCATTGTCACGTCAGTACGTCACTGTCACGTCTGTGTCAGTGGGGTACGTCAGCGTCAATGTACCATTGCCACGTCAGTACGTCACTGTCACATCTGTGTCAGTGGGATACGTCAGCGTCAATGTACCATTGCCACGTCAGTACGTCACTGTCACATCTGTGTCAGTGGGATACGTCAGCGTCAATGTACAATTGTCACGTCAGTACGTCACTGTCACGTCTGTGTCAGTGGGGTACGTCAGCGTCAATGTACCATTGCCACGTCAGTACGTCACTGTCACATCTGTGTCAGTGGGATACGTCAGCGTCAATGTACCATTGTCACGTCAGTACGTCACTGTCACGTCTGTGTCAGTGGGGTACGTCAGCGTCAATGTACCATTGCCACGTCAGTACGTCACTGTCACATCTGTGTCAGTGGGGTACGTCAGCGTCAATGTACCATTGTCACGTCAGTACGTCACTGTCACGTCTGTGTCAGTGGGGTACGTCAGCGTCAATGTACCATTGTCACGTCAGTACGTCACTGTCACGTCTGTGTCAGTGGGGTACGTCAGCGTCAATGTACCATTGTCACGTCAGTACGTCACTGTCACGTCTGTGTCAGTGGGGTACGTCAGCGTCAATGTACCATTGCCACGCCAGTACGTCACTGTCACATCTGTGTCAGTGGGGTACGTCAGCGTCAATGTACCATTGTCACGTCAGTACGTCACTGTCACGTCTGTGTCAGTGGGGTACGTCAGCGTCAATGTACCATTGTCACGTCAGTACGTCACTGTCACATCTGTGTCAGTGGGGTACGTCAGCGTCAATGTACCATTGCCACGTCAGCGTCAATATACAATTGTACGATGTACAATGTACGTCACTGTCACGTCTATATCAGTGGGGTACGTCAGCGTCAACGTACCATTGTCATGTTAATGCTGGATTTCAAAACCCAAACGAGAAGAAGGGTTGGTCCGCCTCTGTTTCTTCTTTCGTAATTCATGTCTCATTTCAATGCTACAGCAAACCGGTTTCCTTCTGTTTGCATTAGCCTGCATATCTTTGACCCAAAATAATCGTGGGTTCTGTCCTGTCCTCTTCTCGGTCGACTTTTATCAGGTGTTTGTATTCTCCCTCACTTCTGTGCAATTAACTGACCCATTCGCACTCAAAGTCCTTCTCATATCTGACGTGGGAAATCATCGAATCACGAATAGCTGACCCGTGACGGAATTATCCATGATATGGAGTTTAAGGAAGATCGGATTGCATAAGTACTTCCATCTGCTTGCACAGCCATACGATGCACATTTAAGCATGCGCGAACTCCTGCTGGAAATGGTGCACACGATCAGCATTACGCCCACATGCATGAATGTATTTTGACTAGTTGATAAACATTCTACGCGGTGCCCGTCCCGATCCACAGCATAATCCGGCTTGCCCCAACCAGTCGGAGAGGACTGCCTGGTGCGTGTTTAATAAAGCCATTAACTACTTTTCGCTTGAGGACTGATAAATGTATGTTGTACACGAGAACGAAAATCAAGTATTTACCGTTCATCATATCGAAGGCGCACGAGTTTAAAAGTAAGACTGTCTGTCATGCGACAGTTTCCTCTACTTCACTGCGCGGTCAAAATATTTTGCCGCTATAATTTGGGTGGAGAAGTACGAGGGAAGAGAAGTTGGCTGGGGGGGGGGGGGGGGAGGGGGTTGGCTGGACCGATTCAATGGCCTCAAACACTTGTGGGGCGCCCGTACTCGTGACAGGCCTGAGAGACCACATTGGAAGGTCACAGCCCATAGGAGCACGCACTTCTGCCAAGAACTTAGTATGACAAGATGACCATTTCACGCCACGCATATTTATTACGCTTGCGTAGAAGGCGTATCCCGGTGTCGGAATCCCGGTGGTAATAGACACCAACGCATGACCTTTCTGCTACATACACCTTGCATCTATTTAATATGTTTATATATGTTCATTTTGAATACTAGTGCAATGGCACAAGATGTTACATTCGCCGGAAAGGTACACCAACGTTTCGACCTGATGCCTTCATCAGGGAGATCAGCAAGATATTTGATGTTGATACAAATATCTTGTGTTCACCCTGATGAATTGAGCATTGAGCTGAAATGTCGGTATAATTTTCCGGTGAATATAGCATCTTGTGCCATTGCACTTTATATCGAACTTGTCCAGTGAACTATTAACAATATATGGTGATGTAAAGCAATAATTGTGGCTACTCAAGCTCATGAATTCACATACGTCACCTGGGGTGCTGCAGATTTCTTAAGTGGGTCAATCTGGAACACTAAATCTAGAAGCAACGCAACACAACGGCTCTCCCAACTGGGGATTGAGACCGACCCTGAAGCTGTTGGTCATCGCAGCTACAGCCCGCTTGAGCTCGGGTAGGCTGTATGTGTTGTGGTCGACTTGGCGGGCCTTTCTGTCCACTGACACAGATATTCGCCACAAAAGTGCACTCGCAGAGCAATTACACTCTCTCAGGGTACTCATAGAGCACTTACAAATTATTCCAGAAGAATAATTTGTAATTTGTAAATAGAACCTGTCCCATGCCCACGTGTCTCCGTCAGAACGACGGATGAAGTCTTCGTGTTTTCTCCTACCCATGCAAGTGTATACACGACTTCTTCAATTATCAGTTCAATTCAGTGCCAGCCATCTAACCGATATCTTTAAGTCCATGCCTCCATGAAGCTGCGTTGAAATTGTAAGGTTCGTGTAGGTTTCTCGCCTTTGTTTCCCTGATATAGTTTGCTTGCTTCATTTCGTCTGTCGGGAGCTTGTTTTCAATCTTGCTGGCGTTGTTTTTGCCAGAGAGAAATGCTTCTCTGTAAAATGAATACTCCGAAGAGCTCCGGGGAAGCATTACAGGAGCGGGAGGAAAGTGCGAGCGATTATTCAAGGTTTTCGCATTAGATGTGCCCCGAAGGTCATATTTTCGTAGCAACAATAACAACACCTACTGCCTTGGTCGCGGTCTTTACATTTGTTTGCTTTCAAATCAACTGGACGGGGGCTACAGTGGGCATTGCAACCAAGACGTTAAGACTGTGATACTTGTGTCATGGTTCGAGCCTGCATTATAATTAAAGGACAAAGCACAAACCTCAAGGATCCTGTGATCACAATTTTCGACGGGCACCCAGAAAGACCACAATAACTTTGCACCCTGTCCAATGTATCACTTGCTAACAAACAGCCACACACACACTGACAAACATATGGAGTAACATATTGATTAACATTTAGTGTCCAAATGAAGCTCAGTCCGACCAATCGAAGGCATTGTTCATGTATTCGATTATTAATCTAATTGAAGTACATACAAGCATAGTTTTCGTTTCAGTCTAAGCAAAGAATCAAGGATTCTAGGAGGATGCGTATATTTCTTAGATAAATAAGAGCTGATGTTGGCAGATAACGTATAGCTGATAATAATCTCATGTATTTCTAATTTTAGGCCGTCCAGATTCCCTCTGCGTGGAATGTGTGTAAGCTAACCTAAATAGAATGTTTGACACTTTTCAACAAAAAAGTTGAGGTAGCGGCTGCAATCAATCCTAAAAACCAAGAAGCCAAAGAAACGCACGTTCGTTTCATACAGAAATGGCTTGAAATGCCACACCCCAAAACAAATCGTAAAGTTAATCTGCTTGCCAAGCCCCAAACAGAGGTGGACAAGAAAGCATTGGGTCCATTAAATAACTCATGCAATTAACACAGATCAAAGTGTGCAAAATTACATCGGAATTTTGCTTTCTGTCTATTATCGCTACCCAGTTCATGTAGCCAAGATGTCTGTAGTTCCAGTATCAGCCAACGGCATTTCAAGCACCAATACAGTGGACTACAACTACATACAATTACCAATACAGTGGACTTTAATTATACAGTGGACAATACAGTGGCCATAGGGTTTTGCACTGAAAATTGCATTTCAAGTCCCAGTGTTTTCTCCATACGCTCGACGCATGCCACGCGCCGCAAACGCCTTTCTACTTTGTCCACACAACAGCACGGAGCTCAGCAGTCAGTTCTGACACAACCGACCTGAACGCTGCGGTGGCCGAACGCTGGGGTGGCCGATGCAAAGGCATGCACCCAACGTGTTATCACTCTACGGCCAGATATATGATCAACAATATTGATCTTGGCTACAGAATTCCCACCATCTTGGCGACACCACTTCCGCCCGATGCTCGGTTAAAAGAGAAGAAAAGGAGCAGCTGATCGTCCTGATGAGGAAACTTTAATACACGAGAGAGGAGTATGAAAAGGCCGGTCATGGAACCGACATTGGCCAAGAATCCCGCGAACGTTATCAACGTTGTGTTTCTTACGTGCTAATAATACCCTTTGACGGGCTCCTGCTTTATCCCACATCCATCAGGATGATACCCGTATCAGACGACGCCGACGCTTCGCGCCAAGGTCGGCCGCCCTAGCAACGTCAGGGACGTAGCGTAAGTGGGAATCTTAATATATATATTATATATATATATAGTAAGATTTAAAAGTTTGGACACTATTTCAGACAAGGCCGAAAGAGTATAACAAAGGGTTAAGCCAAGTAATGCCACGTCCTCACTGACCACAACAAGCGGTCTCGAAACAGCCAGAACCCTGATGGCCGTTGGGTGATGTCAGAGGTGTGTCAATTTCGCGACAATAAACGATCCTCTGCACGAAGTACCAATGTTGGGAAATATCCCATGACGGTTCCCCGATTGGCCAAATCAGCACACAGTGCAAGACAATAGCCATGTGTTGTTCTTTTTGTCTGAGTGTGGCTGATAATAAATGGTAAGTACTAAGCCACGTTCCTGGGATGTGCACTTCGAATAATTCCGTACAGGTTCGCATATTTTAAAGTGAAAAATGGCCTTTAAGCATCGAAACGTGCAGCACGACCAGCGTGCATCAACGCAACTGGGCCATCTTCCATAAGTCACAAAGGAAATTCGAATTTTAGGGAGTCCGCACGTGCGAGGGAGAGGGAGACCATCAGCCCGCTTCCTGGTGACTGTGGGCCGACACTAACGAGGTGGCAACGCGGCCATCTGGCCGGCCCCGGGCGCCGGCCAGGCGCACTGACGCCATTTGCGAACACATGACGGTACTGCATCCGAGTGCCAGCGTCCCAATCAGCACCTCACAAGGACGACCGGTCCGGTGGCGGACGTCCGCCTCACGCGCCCTGGACAACGCCGGGGCGCCGCCGACGTCCGCCTCACGCGTGTCCAGTGTGGCGGCCGCTGCGCTCCGACAGGTGCACACACGGACACCACGGACGGCGAAGGGGGACACCTGACCCGGCCGAGGTGGGAGGCGAAGGAAGGGGCACCGACAGACAGGCCGTTGCGGGAGCGCCGCGTCCGATCTGGTACCACTGGCAGCGGCCGGGAGCCGTGCCGACCGGTGGCGGCGGCGGCGCCGACAGTTTGACACGACGGCGGCGTTGCGCAACTTCCGTCGACGCTGCAGCCTGCGGACAGCCGGTGCCGGACCGCTTGGCAACAGACGTTTATGCACAACATCGGCGGATAAGTGCGCATTTGGAATGTATACTTAGCTGGCATCGGACGACGCGCGCTGTCGCCCTAAATAATGTCGAACGCTGGAATGCGACCGGCTGCCGGCACGTGATTTGCCAGAAATAATGCCACTAACACGAACAACGGCATAATTATACGGCAGTAAAGTCGTCCTATAAACGGCAGCGCCACTCACGCTACAACGGGTGCGGGAGGTCAAAACTTGGAAACGCACATGCGTGGAATTCGGCCCCACGTGTCCAGCACGCGCATTATCGCGAACTGCGTCCCCGCTCGCATTTTATGTTCGACTTAATGCTGGTTTTACCTGTCTGTTTACTCGGCCCGGTCGGTGGACTAATATCAGTCCCACCCGCTTGGGGTGTGCTGGCGGGGTTGGGTCACCTCATCAACTCTAAGCTGTCGCCTGGGGGTGACCGCGACTTTTATCGTGACGTCCCGCCAGCCAATCATCGAATACGACAGGCGTTCCGTTCTCTGCCTGGTACACGTGTAATTGATCGCGCACCTTGGGCGGCGATGAGCCCACCTATCGCGTCCAGCATTACACGCGTTTGACATGCGATCGAGATTTAAGCGCGCGCGCGCGCCCTGCGGTTAGCCTGCGGCCCGGGCCTGCGGTAAGACGGTCGACACCGTCACCGCAGGTGCGTGGATGGGCTGCGATAACGACTTCATATCAAACAAGGGCCATGCGTCGCCATCGGCTCAGCTACGTGGGCTGTTCTGTTAGCGATGTGTCTCGTCTGGTTATAGTCGGTTGGCTGTTCTAGGCGAAATAGCAGCGCTTGCACCTCGGTACCTTGTACCTTGTACAAGTACCTTGTACCTCGGTCATGCTACACCAGTTTTGCCGGTTGGTTTGAACAGCGACTGTCGTTTATGTGGGTATTTCGACGGACTTCCGTAGGCCTAGGGCTCGCATCTCGCGAAGTTCGACGCAAAGGTACGTATGCAATGGTTCGTATAGCATGAACATCGTACTCAAATGTTCGTATTGCGCATGGTTCTTATAGTATAATGTGTTTATGCATAATGTTTGCATAGTTAAAGGCTCACATAGCTAAATGTTCAGAGAGGCAAAGGCTCACAAACATAATGTTCGTAGCACTGCAAGCTAAACTTGCAAAATGTTCGTACGAAAATGTTCATATATGCAGACATTCGTATGGCATACAGTTCGTGTCCAAAAGTTCATATTGCATAAGGTTCGTGCAATTTAAGGTTTATATTGCCTAATGCCCATATAGTTCAGTGTTCGTATTGCTAAAAGTTTCTTCTGCAAAGGTTCGGACGCAAAGGCTTGCGCAGCATAAAGTTCGTATCCAATAGTTAGTATTGCATATGATGCATACAATTTATGGTTCACAATGCTTAATGTTCGTGTAGTGAAACGTTCGCAAAAATAATTACTCAACGCAAAGTTCGTACGCAAAGGCTCGATATGAAGTTCGTGTAGTATAATATTTGAATCGAAAAGTTTGTAGTGCGTAAGGTTGGTGTAGCATAATATTTGTAACGCACAACGTTCACACGGTCAAATGTTCGCATAGCTACATACTTTTAAAGCCACTCCACCTACCAATGACCCTCCTTTGCATACATTTAGTATAACGTGTTAAATGACTTGCCCCACGGCCTGGTAGCATGTTCAGGTCATATTGTTTTTTTTTCTGGGAAAGAAAATTGTCATTCCCCCGTCTAAAATGATACCGGTCTATGATGAAAGTTCTTAGACCAAAAGTTTGCTTTGCATAATGTAAGACACTAATGTGGGGGGGGGAATAGTCGGACAAAGCAGATGCCGAACTTACAAGACGTACGACAAAAATAGCTTTGGAATTTACTGCGCTAATTTCATGCGAACTTCATGAAATACCAACCTCACGTTTGGGAACCTCTGCATGTGAACATTTGTACTAGCCTTGTGTTATGTGTACGAGTTTTATCGATTACGATTTTGTTGTTACGAACCATTTGCGTTCTGAACATTAATATACAAGAACCATATGCTCTACGAACTCCATGACATACGAACAATATATTTACGAACGCTATGTTTACGAACCTTAGGTTTACAAACCTTCGCATGCGAACCCCAACTTTATGTTGACGAACCATATTCTTGAGAACCTTGCGCGTACAAACATCATCCATTACGGACCTTTTGTGTTGCGAACATTAAGTTGTACGAATTTTAAGATCTACGATCTCTATGAAATACGAACATTATGGCAGGCGAACCACCTCATGTTAACGAACCTTTTCGTACGAACCTTATACAATGCGAACCATATGTTGGTGAACAGTATGCTTATAGACTGTGTGCATTCGAACATTATGCATCGTGGATATTTTGCATTGCGAACACTATTCTATACCAACCTTGAGTCGTACGAACGTTTAAACTTAAGATCCTTATGCTATGTAGACCTCATGCAATGCGAATCCTGGGTTTGCGAACATTTGTCCCAGACTCGTTTATGCGTTTGGAAGGGGAGGGTACAGCCGGATTGTGCGCACTGCGCGAGCTTTAATTAGTCCACAGCAACGCACCGTGTGCTCTGGATATGCGCGCAGCTGTCGACACAGAAGCAAACAAAAAACACACTCGACTAGATTGCATTAAGGCCCGCCGTGTTTGCCGAGATGCGTCGAGATTGTCGCTCCTCCCATTGTTTTGAGACGTCCAGAATGGCCGCCTTCGTCCGGCCGTCGCGCGCTGCTTGCGCAACCTCCCCGGACCTCTGATGCTCCGGCTGCTGCAGACTGACCGCGCGACCCGGACTGGCCACTTCCGCCGCCGCTGGCGTCTGACCCCGTCGACCGGCGGCCGGTGTGGATCGCCCTCTTCGGTCTTCGCCTCTGTCGCCCCCTCGTCCGGTGCGGCCGCCGCCGGACAGTGCGTCGTGACCTCGAACGGGTGCGTCGCCTGCGCCAGCCCCACGCCGCCGGCCGGCCGGCGGCCTGCAGTGTTGCAAACGTTGCACAACGCAGACCGGCCGGAAAGGGCCAGCGACAGCGACGATAGACGAGGAGGGGAGATTAGCACCTCGCTCCCCCACCCCCGTGCCATCCCGGCCAATCGCGGCGAGCGCAAGCCAAGGAACCGGAAGGCGCGAGCCGTGGAGAGCCGGTATCGCGGCGGCATCTTGGACTACATGGGTGCGCGACCGTGCAGGCCTGTCCCCCTGCCGACGGCCGCGCACAAAGAAGTCGACCGGGCGCCCGGCCTTCCTCGGACGAGTCGTATGACGGATGGCGGGCTCCGAGCCGGGTTTATCGCCGAAAAACGATCGTAAAACCGGCGATCGCCCGCGCAGTGCGCGACGGAAGAGTGGCGGAATGCCGCCGCAACGCCGTGGCGGAGGGGCCAGCGGCCCGAGACTGACATACCGGGCCGACGGCAGGTGCCAGTCGCTACCGGAGAATGCCGCGCCTCCACACAATTCGATTCGCGAGGTCTTTAGAGTACTTGGGTGGCATAAACCTCTCTCCAGGTGTCGTAAAATGTCGGCGATGTTGATTATGGGGCGGCGTTTTTCTGCCGGCTGGCTGCGAGGCACGCGTGGGACGCCCGTGGTCGGCAGTGGTCCACTGTTGGGCGACCAGACGCCCACCACCAGACCAGGAAGACCCGTGGCGGACGCGGGCCCGCACAGGTCGGAACGTGCGCGCTGGCGGCCTTGGCAACAGACGCCGTACACCTGCTGCCTCTGCTGGACGCGTGCCGAAATCCCCGGACTGTAACGCGCACAAAATTGGATGTGATAAGAAGCCCGAAAGGGCTTCCACCTGCCGGATTTAAAGATAGCATGGAAGAAGCGTAACATGCTGAACATTGACATACATAGACAATGCACCGTGCATCGTTTTAACTGGGCAGGTGGGTGGGCCGTGGTCAGAAGTACAACAAAATGTGAAACATGTCGATGAACCCTCACCCGCATGCGGCCAGGGTTAATCGAACATATTGGCACCTTCTCCAGGGGGGGGGGGGAGGGTGTGAGACCCCCGTGCGTTTCGAAACTAAAGACGCCATGGAGACGAAACAAAGACCGGCGTATGGGGTGGGACGAGATCTCGCGATTGTCACTCGATTTCCGTACCTGGGCGTGATAGGTGATCCTCCAGGTCAGGTCAAATTCGAATTTTCGCAAAAATATAGACCGCACAAATAAATAGCACACACTTCCTAAACCGCAACAGATATACACTTATCATTATTATCCGGGCGCTCCTGGTGCTTTACAGATGTAGTGACATATATCAAGCTACATTTGAAGCATAGGTCACGGGTCAGGTCAGGCCAAGGACCATCCCCGAATTTGAAGACTTTATAGAATGCTGGTTAAAGCCACTGGTTCCATCCACCCCCAGGTTAAAAATGGACAACGAAATCGGTTTAAAAACTTAAAATACCCTCGATATACTGTCGAGCTAAAACAGGTCATCCGAGGTTAACTTAGGTTACTGACCTTGAATGACCTTGGAATGGTACAGATCGATGTCCGAATAGCAATCCAGTCATCTATTAGCCTAAGCCGCACAAAATGCGTCCCTTTAAGTCACAATGCCAGGTGAAGATGGGGGTGGGGGTGGGCCCTCCTTTCTCCCTTCCTCCTTCCTTCCATCACGCCTTCCTCCACTGACGAAGGTTAAATCATAGTCAGGTGGACGAAATTTCTACTTGTCCTGCCATCAAAGCTTTGCTCAATGAAGATGAGTAGGTCCTCATTTCCGAACGGGGAGACATGGCCAGAAGCAGACATTCATTGATTATCTTAGCGGAACCATGTAATCTAGTTCCATGAAGGAAGAATAGTGAGAACGCAGGTCAGTGAGTGGTTTCTGCATTAGTAAAGAGAACATGTCCTACTCCAAAAGAGGGCCCAGCACCTTGCGACAATGGTGCCTGAAGTACGATATGGGCTCCGACGGCAGTTCTTATGATCAACATCGAGCTAAGAGCAACCCAAACATCAACAATGTATCTCGTTCTTGGAAGTTTCGACGGTACTACGCTTTCCTTAGAGGTTCGTCCAAATAAGCATGTCCAGAATACGCAGTTGCGTGCACAAAAAAATCACAAAACTAAGCACGAGCGAAATTCTCATGGTTACCTCGCGTGTGGAAAATTCCCTAGCTTCACTCTGTCTGTCAGTGGAACCGGCATCCTCGTTGGTCTCTCTCATTTGCAACACCACCTGCCTGCGGGCATCAACGGTACACTGCTCACTGCCCTGGTCCTCTCGCAGGTCCGACACTGTCTTTCGGTAAACGGAATTGAATAAAAAAGAACCCCGACAGGATACAAACAATCTTGAACTTTGGAGCTAGAGTGATTTTCGGCCGACGCAAATTCAACCACGTCTCTGACCTGCGTGAGCTGCCGGCGTGCTTGCCTGCGCCGAAGCTGACGGACTTCGCTACATTATTCCTCGCTCACAAGGTGCTCAATCACCGTGAATCGGAGTCACTCGTTGCAGCCCTTCTGGAAAATCGCAACCTCAGAGATCGGAGTACTCGATAGGACAGATTGTGCAATGTCCCGCCCTCCAGATCTGAAGCCGTTAAACGGCACTTCTGCCATCGCGGCCCTCTTCTATACAATGGATACCCAAATGAGTTCACCAGTATGACTCGCGGGTGCATCACAAAATCGCTGAAGCGCCTCCTGCTCGAGGCATCGCTTACTTGAGTGCTGTCTGGCTCATCATCGCTGCGTCGCTGTTGTAGCCTATTTACTGGCAAAATCGTGTGTGTGCTTGCGTTTGATTCACCTGTTTGCTTTCTGACTCGGGAAAGAATAGTTGCTGTAAAGTGGAAGGCCCCACGACGTGAAATACAAATAAGCCTGTGATCTACGTATGCATAAACCATTCAAAGACCAGTCACACGAATTATCAACCACGTCAGAAAACCACGCTGATATTTCTTGTACTTGATGTTGCGATGAGCTGTACTGAGCATTGTCGAATTAAAGACGATTATAAAAAAGTAACCAAATGCTCATATCAAGTAAAATGGGATCACGATTCGGTCTGATATATTTCGGGCATGGCCCTTCTTCGCAGACAAAATAAATACACAGATACATTTTACGCACAGGATTTACGTACATGCTATATATATATATATATATATATATATATATATATATATATATATATATATATATCAGGCCGTCTACCAATATTGACGAAATCATCATCTAAGTCCAAGTATCGACCGTATTTAAATTCCAATATAACAATGGGCATTGTAACAAGTACATGTGATGCGACCATAACAGAGTAAAAATGTTCGTCGCTTCCCAAGACACCCTCTCTATACATCTATCCTATACATATCTGTATATCTCGTAGGATAGATGCACAGATGTACATCTATAGATGTAGATGTATAGATAGATAATGTAGGATGATTTATGTATAGGATGCATCTCTGTATGGAGATGTATAGGTTAGATGTATAGAGAGGGT
The DNA here is from genome assembly GCA_034440615.1 of Ashinkailepas kermadecensis. NCBI lineage: Eukaryota > Metazoa > Arthropoda > Thecostraca > Neolepadidae > Ashinkailepas > Ashinkailepas kermadecensis. Next base: position 68,619 of record JAOTOM010002676.1, read on the forward strand.
GTCTAGAGAAGCGACGAACATTTTTACTCTGTTAGTGTCGCATCACATGTACTTGTTACAATGACACATTGTTACGTTGGAATTGAAATATGGTCGATACTTGGACTTAGATGAAAATGTTGTCAATATTGGTAGACGGCCTGATATAGCATGTGCGTAAAATGTATCTGTGTATTTATTCTGTCTCCGAAGAAGGACCATATCCGAAATATATTAGACCGACTCGTGATCCTATGTTACTTCATACGAGCATTTGGTTACTTTTTATAATCGATTTTATTTCTTGTACTTTCTAAGCAGGTATGGGTAGCTTCTAGCAACACGTTTTTCTCTGCCATTCCCTAAAAATTTGGATTACGTTTCCCAGTGCGTAGCCAGGATTTGGTTCCGCCTGCCCAATGTCTTCCTGCATTTTGTCTCCCCCCTCCCCTCCCCTCAATATTTTTTTTCTCAGAAATCAACACCCGTGCTGGTGGGGCCCACATCGTTGCGCATTTTCAGCACCTACTTCATCAAAATGAGACGTGAATACCAGCGGGGAATATAAGTACAAGATTTGCGAACAGGGGAAGGTCAAGCAACAGGCCTGACAAGCTCTGCCAGGTCAACCCAATCCAACACACATCATCCTACAATTTGCTTTTTTCGTAACCGACATCACCCCGGTCCAAGGCGAAGCAGCTGGTAATGCTGGAGCGGTCACCATCACAACTATTCCTGGGCTGTCTTTTCCGCCCCACTGAGGCGATCGTGGCTGCTGGGGCAGCTGTGATCAGGCCATGAGGCGGATGTGGCTGCTTGGGCAGTCTTCACCTCTAGGGTGGCTGTGGCCGCTGAGGCGGCCGTGGCCACAGTGGCGACCGCCGCCGCTGGGGTGGCGGTGGCTGCTAGGACATCCGTCACCACTGTAACGGCTGTGACCGCTTGAACGGCCACCGACGTTGCAATGGTCTTCGCCGCTGTGGCGGTCGTGGTCACTGGGACAGCCGTCAACGCTGAGGCGACCGCCAACGGTGTTCGGGAAGTCGCCTAGTAATGGTGTTTCCTTGTCCTCAAGAAAACGTTTAGTGTCGCAGCGGGTGAAGGCCTTTTTCAGGATGAATAGCATCATAGCGAGAGCGCTCAGACGAACCTCTCCTATTTTGTTCTTCCTTATTAAGGATTTTCCGCATTCAGGCAGACCTCTATGGCACTCTGGCTCCGTTCACCTCTCATGACCCTCCCTGGCTTTTAGGGGACCTTCCCGGTCATCGGCAGTATTAATGGCTTCCGAGGATATCCTAGCTCTGAGGTGGGCCCTCAGTATTCCTCGCTCACATCGCCAGCTCTCAAGAACTCTCTGAGATCTCAGGGGCACCGATCCCTCAGGTGCCATTCCACAGCTCAGAGACATCACAGTCCAGTCCTCTCTGGCTCTCAGGGACCCCTCTTCATCCCGCAGGACCCTCTCTTGCCTTTGGGGGCCCATTGCAGTCCTCAATAGCCCTGACTAGCTCCCATCTTAGTTTAATTTCAGCTCTGAGATAGACTCTCATCAGTCCTTTTCAGCTGTTAAGGATCCTGTTCATCTCTCGGGTGTCCTTTCAAATCCCAAGGGCATCCTAGCCCTCTCCGGTCCTCAGGCGCCCTGTTTGTTTCTCATGGTCCTCAGTACCCTATTTATTCGTCAGCTGCTAGCGGCTTTTTCCAGCCGAAACTGCTCTTCCCAGCTGGTATGAGCATTCCAGCTATTGGTCGGGCCCTCTCTTACATCAACGGCCCTTGCCAGCCCTCAGGGTGGATGCCGTCATGTCTGAAGGGTCCTTTGCACACATCCTGTTAGATGCATTTTAATTGTTCCTCGGTAATATCTCTGCCACTAAGCAGCGGACCCCCTCAATTCGGTCGCCTGGAGGACCCCTCGAACTCGCCAGGAGAGGGGGGGTGCAGGTACCATTTCACCTCTTGGCTACGTCACTGCCGTTTAACAGTCCTAGGCTCTTCCATGGGCTTAGAGGTCCTTTATGTAGCACCGGGAACCATCCGCTTCGGCGGACCGTCTCCGTGGCTTGGGGTCTCTTCATCGGCCTAAGGATCGGTGTCAGCTCTGGGCCCATCTCCAGCATGGTAGGTCAAAGCCGACCCAGTCGCCCTGCACGTCCGGACCAGGGCCGTCTCCGTTTCCTCAGGGGTCCTCTTTCACAGTGACACTTCGTCCTGCCGGAGGCCCCTCCTTCAACAACTTGGGGCCTATCATGCCAGGAGCCCGCTGTGCGGCTTTGGCCCCCTCTGTCGATTCAGCAGCCCTTCATACTGGCTCTGAGCCCTCTTCGATGGTGAGGGGTCCTCCCGCGGCCAGGGGTTCTCTCCGTTGACTCAGGGGCCCTCCCTAGCGACCTAGAGCCTCCTCTATCAGGCCGAAGGCCCTCTTTCAACAGCTTGGGACCCCTCCATCAGGCCAGGTGTCCTTGTACGCCTTAGGCCCCATCGTTGGCCAAGGGACTCTTTCTGATGGCACAAAGTCCTATCCGGAAATTAAGGCCCCTTCCGTCCTCTCAGGCCCCCTTTAACAAGCCAAGATATTTTCCGTCAGGCTGGAGTCCCATTTTCAAAAGGTGGATCGGCTCCCTCCATCAGGTCCGGGGACCTTTCCTCGGCTTGGACCCCGCCGCCAGCACAGGGACCTTTCATATTGGTTCAGGCCCCCTTCGTTAGCCAGGGAGTCCTTTCAACGATCCGGAATCCCTCTGTCTACCTAGAAGCCCTTCACGTTGGCTCAGTCAAGGGCCCTCATCATCCTTCGTGGCACTCTCCGTTGACTCTGTGCCCTCTTCACCGACGCGGGATCCTCTCCTTCAGCCCAGGGCCCTTTTTGTCTGTCTAGGGGTCCTTAGCTTCTGCCAAGGAGGCCCTTGCGGCCCCTTGCGCCCACGATTTGAGGGGACCTGCGGGCTGGCGGTCGCCTGGCGGTCCCCCTCGCTCCCTCCAATGGGCGGCTGGCCCTTTCGTTTCCCCTTGGCTATGCCATTGATGTTTTCCAATTTTGGTTGGTGGTCAAGCTGCTTAGCATGCTGAGCAATCACATTGGAAGTACGATTGTATCTGATGTCATCACTGTGTTCTTTAACCGATTATTCAGTCCGTGACCTGCTTCCCCAGTGCTTGATTTAACGCATCAATGTTTTCAATAAACAAACTAATGCATGCGATTTTGAAGAAGACAATAGTGGAACTAAATATTGATTGATACATAGTATTTGTGATCCATGCAATGGATACGATCAACTATACATGGTATATAATAGGAAAACGATTGGACAAAAAACTTGACATAGGACTGACCTCGAACATCACTGCATTTCCAATGTGATTGTCGCGCACGCGAAGGTGTTCAACCACGCATTAAAATGAAAAGACGCGCGGACACATCGATCGGAGAATACCGAAGAGCAGAGGGAAAGAGTTTTAGCGGACCATATCTACCCAGAACGCACGCTAAACATCCGACTGCGTTTCCTTGCATGGACGATTATAGCTGGTCTGTCTATTTATCATCATCTGATCTAAAATCTAGTTGGCAAAAGTCAAACAAGACGCATCTCCCTTAACACATGTGTAGGAACTCGGAGTGGGATAAGACGCCGATATACCGCTGACACTGATAAGACCAACGAGGTAGGCAGGTCTGGCGCTACACCGACAAGACACCGCCTCCAATTCCCTCCAGCCGTACTGCCTTTTCGGGGTCATGTCGTGCAGTGGCGGCTGCGCGCGCGCAGGCGGCCCCTGCCGGACAAGGCCACGCCCTGGCCGCCGTCGCAGCCTGTTTGTGACACGCGCGACGCCAACCCCATTTCGCGCCGAGATTGAGGTGTGAAAATTTTATACGGCCCCGACGCTGAGTCGACAAACGCGGCCCGGAAACACAGTCGCTCGGCGACGGCCCCGCGGGCCGCCGCGGTCGACTTTCATGTGACGAATGTAGCTCCCTTGGTGCTCATGTTGGTGGCCGACGCGGCTCGCCCGGCCACTATCCTGGTGACCCGTGCAGCTTCCGTGGCGAGTATTCTGATGTTTGATGCGGCTTTCCTGGTGACCACTCTGGTCATCGATGCGGTTGCCCTGATTACCGTTGATGTAGCTGACCTGCTGGCCAGCGTCAAGTGACAAGGTTTACTTGTCCTCACATATGATGCAGTATCCTACCTTATTTGGCTACAGGCATTTCAAATGATGTTCATCGTGGGGCTTCCATCAGTTGGCTGCCCATACGTCGGGGCAGCCAAAAGATGGATACCTCTAACCAAAGCAGGAAACAGATGTTAAATGTTAGTATTAGCATACAAGCACACAACGTGTTTCTTCTTTGCAGCCGCAACCACCACCAGCTGTTGAGATGCGATCCTGAGAAATGCGATCCTGAGAATACCGCGGGCGGTGAGCGAGCTAATAACATCCCCAGCACTCCCAGGATCACCACATTGATGCGTCAGGGGAAGCATTGGCATTGGCGACAGCAAATTCGTGGAAGGTGAGCCGTGCAATATACACATACATACATTATATATATATATATATATATATATATATATATATATATATATATATATATATATATATATCTTTACCGGTCCTCCAACTATCCTACACAAGAACGCACTCAAACGTACTCATAGATCAATACATACGTACATACAATCAATACATACGTACATAGGGCCACAACTCACAGACTGTAGCAGAGCACATTTTTCCCACTGGACTATCAAAATGAGACTAACTATGCTGAGTTTTAAGTTCGATTTTATTTGACTTAATTTCATAGTTTGACACAGTAATGTGTGCTTACTTTATTTGGTGCTTGTTTGAAACTATGTGTCTGCTCTAAACTGGGAATATTGGAAATAGCCTATTACTACAAGGTACAGGGCAGGCGATTGCTTATAATGTATATTGTTTACGTGAAAATAGCGACAAAAAAGCTGAATTGTTTTTGCATTATTGGGCATTGCCTATTGAAACAATTCAGCCGTAGCGAGTGGCAACGTTTCATAATCAAAGTCGTGAAGTATTAGTAAGCTTTGCTCTTGTACCATGTAAGGAAACTGCGGAAATTGGGGTTATAGATAAGTCATTTGTAGGGTACAAGTAATGTGTCAATAATAATTGGGGCACGTTTTGTGGTGTAATAATTTGATATAATCCGGTTCGATAAGTGCTAGTTAATACCACATATCACAGCACAATAACCCAAATAGGCAGGAACTGGTGAATTAGTAATCATTTTAGATCTTGGCGTGTGATAAAGCAGCTTGCCATCCCCATAATACCTACGTGTCCACTACTTAATGTTGTGGTGTAGTCTATGTGGTCATACCAAGTCAGTTTGTCATTTACCACCACACTTAGATACTGTATTTGTTCCTGTCTGATTACTTTTAATGAGTTAATCATCATATCTATTCGGTTACAAAAAGCTTCCAGAATGAATTTGATCAGTAGCTTTTGAGACATTGAGTGATGGTGTCAAACTTGCGTCAAACCACAAGGCTAGTTCAGGAACAATAACCTTACTGACATACTTACACACACACACACACACACACATATATATACATATATATAGATATATATATATATATATATATATATATATATATATATATATATCATGAAAGAAAACCCATCGCAGAGACGAGGTCACGCGAGGTGTACCAACCATCGCCAACATTGGGCAGTTTGTTGCCTTCGAATGGCACGGGAGGAGGTTGGTAAAACACCCCTGACAATTCCAAACAGCAGGCTGGAGGAGCAGAGCACAACCAGCGTGCAGCTTGTTGCAACATCTCGTGACTGACGTCATGCATGATCCTGTGGACCCATTTATTGACTGAGGGACGAGACCAAGGGGCAGGCTTTGCAAAACAAGCAAACATTACGAGTTTGCCGCAAATTCCGACAAATCTTGTGCTAATATGGTTCCGAAATACATCCCAAAGTTTTTCTTTGAATATTACCAGTGTAATGACGCGGCAGGCGTAGGGCTATGACCCACAGGAAGTTATGCCATATCAGTTCAAAGCCTTGATCATGTTTTCCAAATCTTCTTCAATATTTCAATTTTCATTTCTCTATGGTTAAAATTGCCACTAAGCTTGAATTCAACACCCAAATGCACCCAAAGATGGTACAAGATTCGAATAAAGGTTATCCGAGATCGTGTTAGGTCAGTGATCTCCGATGACAATGGGAGGGTCCAATGTCTTATCCCAAGGGGCGCCATATTTCCATCGAGAGAAGTGGAGGGCGCATGTACGTATTGTCCCTCCCCCTGGATCCGCCAGCGCTGTAGGTGTCATGTTCTGTGGCAGAACTGTGTCAACTACACAACTGTATTCTGACAGGTGATTTGACATCTGACTGACAGACGGCTGTGATGCGAGCCACCGAGTCGTGTCGTGCCGCGGAGCTGCCCGGACAACCCTGCAGCCATCGGCAGCCCTGTCAACCCCGCCACTCTGCCTGTAGCTCAACGCAGCCGATGGCCATCTGCTCCCGCTCGATCGGAACAGCGACTCCGAAGGCCCCGCCCAGAGCGCGTCAGCTAATCTCATTCAGCTGATTTATGCCGGCCAATGTCAAGGTCAGTGTTCCAGACAGGGACCGCTACCGCATGGCCGTGAACGTTGGCTAGGGTCGGCACACTTGGGGGCGAATGTGAAGGTGACGACGGCACTCGACTGCCGGCCAAATATTTACCAACCTCGTCGACGCCTGGCTGTCTCCATGATGACACTAGTTAGAGACGAGAAGCAGCGAGAATTACAGCTGACCTAACCAGACGCCTGGCGCCGTCTGACGTGGCCGCAGACGCCAGACGTGTGTCACCGTCTGACGTGGCCGCAGACGCCAGACGTGTGGCACCGTCTGATGTGGCCGCAGACGCGTGACACCGTCTGATGTGGCCGCAGACGCCAGACGTGTGGCACCGTCTGACGTGGCCGCAGACGCCAGACGTGTGTCACCGTCTGACGTGGCCGCAGACGCCAGACGTGTGTCACCGTCTGACGTGGCCGCAGACGCCAGACGTGTGTCACCGTCTGATGTGGCCGCAGACGCCAGACGTGTGGCACCGTCTGACGTGGCCGCAGACGCCAGACGTGTGTCACCGTCTGACGTGGCCGCAGACGCCAGACGTGTGGCACCGTCTGACGTGGCCGCAGACGCCAGACGTGTGGCACCGTCTGACGTGGCCGCAGACGCCAGACGTGTGGCACCGTCTGACGTGGCCGCAGACGCGTGACACCGTCTGATGTGGCCGCAGACGCCAGACGTGTGGCACCGTCTGACGTGGCCGCAGACGCCAGACGTGTGTCACCGTCTGACGTGGCCGCAGACGCCAGACGTGTGTCACCGTCTGACGTGGCCGCAGACGCCAGACGTGTGTCACCGTCTGATGTGGCCGCAGACGCCAGACGTGTGGCACCGTCTGACGTGGCCGCAGACGCCAGACGTGTGTCACCGTCTGACGTGGCCGCAGACGCCAGACGTGTGGCACCGTCTGACGTGGCCGCAGACGCCAGACGTGTGGCACCGTCTGACGTGGCCGCAGACGCCAGACGTGTGTCACCGTCTGACGTGGCCGCAGACGCCAGACGTGTGTCACCGTCTGACGTGGCCGCAGACGCCAGACGTGTGGCACCGTCTGACGTGGCCGCAGACGTGTGTCACCGTCTAATGTGGCCGCAGACGTCAGACGTGTGGCACCGTCTGACGTGGCCGCAGACGCCAGACGTGTGGCACCGTCTGACGTGGCCGCAGACGTGTGTCACCGTCTAATGTGGCCGCAGACGCCAGACGTGTGGCACCGTCTGACGTGGCCGCAGACGCCAGACGTGTGGCACCGTCTGACGTGGCCGCAGACGTGTGTCACCGTCTAATGTGGCCGCAGACGTCAGACGTGTGGCACCGTCTGACGTGGCCGCAGACGCCAGACGTGTGGCACCGTCTGACGTGGCCGCAGACGTGTGTCACCGTCTAATGTGGCCGCAGACGTCAGACTTGTGGCACCGTCTGATGTGGCCGCAGACGTGTGGCACCGTCTGACGTGGCCGCAGACGTGTGGCACCGTCTGATGGGGCCGCAGACGTCAGACTTGTGGCACCGTCTGATGTGGCCGCAGACATGTGGCACCGTCTGACGTGGCCGCAGACGTCAGACGCGTGGCACCGTCTGACGTGGCCGCAGACGCCAGACGTGTGGCACCGTCTGATGTGGCCGCAAACGCCAGACGCGTGGCACCGTCTGATGTGGCCGCAGACGTCAGACGCGTGACACCATCTGATGTGGCCGCAGACGCCAGACGTGTGGCACCGTCTAATGTGGCCGCAGACGCCAGACGTGTGGCACCGTCTGACGTGGCCGCAGACGCCAGACGTGTGGCACCGTCTGACGTGGCCGCAGACGCCAGACGGTGGATCGGAAGTGTCTGGTGCGCTGAAAAGGAGCATGCAGAAACGGAGCAGAAAAGGAAGTGCCCAGGGGAAATGGACACTGGAAGCTCAAACCATGCTGATGTCAGAGCAATAAAGTTCTGCACTTGGTCCTGCAACGCAAAGCAGCACAATTAAGTCGTTAGTTGAAAAGCGCGGCAAGGTCGTTGCTTGCCATGCAGGAAAACAAACCCATGACCGGATCTGAACACTGGGAATAACCTATTATTTCCTTACCATGACGCAGCGGAGCCTTCTCATCCGCCAAGACCAAGCAGTAGCATACACAAACATACGCCCGCTTCATGGGAAGCCGCTTGATACCACCGTTTCGCACCCGTGCTAGGTCTCGTGCCTGATGCCATTCACGCCTAACGGCATTGACACGACCGGAGAATGGAGGCGCATGCAGCTCCCAGAGCAGACGAACGTGTGCGCAATGGCGGACAGGGCGATCAGTCGCGATCAGTCGCGCCCGGCGAACGCCGTCTGCCGTCGCGACGACTCTACGACGTCCGTCAGTTGGGATCGGTACGCCACTCAGCCACTCAGCCGCTCAGCCACTCAGCCACTCAGCCACTCAGCCGCTCAGCCACTCAGCCACTCAGCCGCTCAGCCACTCAGCCACTCAGCCGCTCAGCCGCTCAGCCACTCAGCCACTCAGCCGCTCAGCCACTCAGCCGCTCAGCCACTCAGCCACTCAGCCGCTCAGCCACTCAGCCACTCAGCCGCTCAGCCGCTCAGCCACTCAGCCACTCAGCCACTCAGCCGCTCATCCACTCAGCCGCTCAGCCACTCAGCCACTCAGCCGCTCAGCCACTCAGCCACTCAGCCGCTCAGCCTCAGCAGCGCCGACGTGCAGGGCCTGCGGCGATGCACTCGCGTGAGCCCGGCCCGTTTCTCATCGGCGGAGTGTTTAACTGGCCTTTTGCGGCACCTCGGACATCAGCGAGACCGTGCACCGGACCGGTGCCGAGACTGACCGCGTCCTGTGCGGGCGACAAGTGCATGACGGGCGCGTGAACTCGGCGGGCCGCGAGCGTCGGGTGCGGCGAGCAGCGCCGTCAGCCGATGTGATGTGTGTGACTCTCTCTCTCTCTCTCTCTCTCTCTCTCTCTCTCTCTCTCTCTCTCTCTCTCTCTCTCTCTCTCTCACTCTCTGGTCGTCGCCAATACTACCGTCGGTGACGGCTTACCCGGACCAGTTGCCCGGCAGCTGGTCCTCCGCACCAAATACTTACGCGTGGAACGAGGGACAACTGTCGCATGAATAACTTCAATAAAGGCGGAGTGATAAGCCTTCATTGTGATGTACCCCAGCATTAAGATATCGTGACGTTCACAAATTGTGGCTGATTATTTTATGCGATTTCGGACACAGCAAGGTTTCATTCCGATCGAATTATGCAGGTTAGCAGATCAGACAATCACATTCCCATTCACCAATGACACAAGGGCAACCACCCGTGCCGGCCGATTCTTCGGCTGAGTATCAAACGTGTAGACATGACTAAGGCAAATATTGACACAATAACGCACACGCGAGGTAATTGCGGGCGACGCTCAGACTAATCTGACATGCCTAGTCAAGACATGGACTCCATGAACCTAGTCGAAATACGAAGGTCGTACGACACGTTTAGTCAGGATACTAATTCCATATGACATCTTGCTCAATATGTACGCCTTGCGGTATGTACACCAAGTCAAGAAAGAGCAAACCACTTCACGGCCACACGCAGTTGGGAGTGAGTTGGACCTATTAGGAGGGGCATACATCGCAGCTGCTTGGAGGTGAATTCCCGTTACCTAGAAGTGGCTGTGTCTGTCCTACGGCCTGTTGCGCGCTTGCTATGACACGCATGCATGTGTGCGTGTGCCCAGTGCGATGTGACTGAGGTCCTGTACATACCCAATCTCGGCTGTTTTCAGACACCGGTCGTCCATACGGTGCTGTCTGGGCCAGTAGGCTGCGCACCCCAGCGCCATTTTCAGCGGGCCCGGCGGGCGTTCCCACGGCAGCCGGAGCGACCGGAAGTGAGTCAGTGACTTCGTCGGCCGACAGCAGTGCCCTCCTGACCTTAGGTCCGGCGACCTTGGCGTCGGCACGGCAGTTGTTTGGTGCCGCGACGCCGACTGCGGTGTAGCTCCAGCGGCTGTGTACTGTCGGCCGCGCAGGCAGGTGGCACTGCAAGGGGACCCTCGGGGTGTGAGCATCCCACCACAGGTGTGAGCATCCCACCACAGGTGTGAGCATCTCACCACAGGAGGTGCGCGTTCATGCGGGATTGGTGCCGCCGCCGTGACATGATGGGGTCATGGGCGTCAATGTTTACGTGGATGTACGCCTCCACAATGGACTTATTCGTGTCGCAACAGGGGCTCTACGATGCCTACAACGTACTTACTTCTTTATCGAAACCATGTTTGCAGGATATGGGCATGCGCATGGTTGGATATCCCGGGTGAGTCGGGTGTCCGGAACCTATGATTTGGTACGCTGCTAATGTCACCTTGTAATTTTCCCTATTCGCTGTGAAAATATGTCCCGAAAATGAGCACCTGAACACCCTGCAATGGCTTCCTGAGAGATCTCCAGCGTTGGACATGCTAAACAGTAATGGAAAATGTACATTTTTTCAGGAATGTGCAAGTAAACCGTGCGAACGTGCCTTCCTTCTGACGTGATTCCTACTGAACTCCGATGCACTGGGCAATTGTACAATGATTCGTGTTGTGTTCTGATGCGCGTTGTACTCTCTGAAAGTCGACTCCTTGCCTTGTCTCAATGCGCTGTAACGGGTTCTGACTATTCTGTGCATGCACATCCGAAACGTGGACGGACTACCATCACAGAACGCAACGCCAATCGAGAGCAGATGAGTTTGCTACGAGTAACCAAGACGATATCGTCGCTCCAGATAATGGTGAGAATTAGAAGGCTTGCTACATGATATATATATATATATATATATATATATATATATATATATATATATATATATATATATATATATATATATATATATATATAGATATACAAAACGTAATGTGGATGAATGAATCGGCCATTGTCCTGCTATTCTCAAAGCTGCTGTGTTTTGATGACGTAGTGTTTGTTGTCACTGTCGGCGGGTTCCCACGGCTTGGTGGCACATGTTCTGATCTCTGGCATCAGAGGCGGTACCTGGTCCGATCTCTGGCATCAGAAGCGGCACCTAGTCCGATATCTGGCATCAGAGGCGGCACGTGATCCCAGTGAAGGTGTGTAAGAGGCAGCCAGTCGAGGTGTGCAAGAGCGAGTTGATGCCTGTAGTCGTACTACTTCTCTAAGATCGATATAATTCCATAGCATTTCAACTATGCGTCTAGACACAAAACGCTTGGAGAAAACGCCTCACATTGGAACTTGGTTGGGGGCGATTGGTCAAGTGTAGTTATTTACTACGTGGAATTTCGATGCTTCGATTTATTCTGTTTACTACTGCCGATCGAAAATCAAATATATGATTGCCCCGTGTCGAATAAGCTTCATTTCTGCAGGACGGTGATTCGATCGAATGCAAACAGTTAGTTACTGTGCAACAACAAATCCAAGGAGTAAATCACAACGATATGATCTCTACCGCGGCTCCCTTGTAACTGAATGGCACGCAAAGCGAATCGACACACCCCGACACGGGCAACCTGCAGTCCACAGTTTCAAATTCAATCCTCTGCACTCGTGCATGCACGTTCCGTACCCTGCAAACTCCCTTTGTATCGAAGAGACAGGCGGCGGCCTGGCGCTGCAGTGGGTCTATATCAGAACATCTAATGCTCATGGCCTCCAACGGTTCAGAACATCTAGGAATCAAAAGGTTTAAGTGTTCAAATTCTCCAAATTCGGAGATTTTATTCCGTACGGGGAAATTCAGAAGTTCGAATGTTTGAAACCTCTAAGTATTCAAATTCTCTAGGAGATCAAAGCATCCAAAGACTCTAAAGCACGAGCGATCAAAAGCTCTAGCTGTTCAAAACCTCGAAAGAATCAAAACATCGAATCCACACAAACAGCAAGAGTCATACCGTTTAAAATCAAACTAGTTCGAGCAGCACATCGCCGCCGCCGCCGCCGCGCGGTGGCGGCGGCGGCGGCGGCGGCGGCGGCGGCGGCGGCAGCGGCAGCCGGAGGCGACACAATTGACTTTCCACGTAATCGTGGGAGTGGCCCGAGGCGCTGGCAGTCGCGGTTTGTTTGCGAATGCCGCATCAGTCGCCGGCTGCCTCGAAGCGGGCCAATATCGCGCCGACTAGCCGTTCACAGGTTGGCTCGAGTCGTGCTTCGTCTGTTGCGTGAGACGGTCCTCGGCTCGCTCAATCACGGCTCGCTGACCGGACGCGTGTCGTCGTCAGACAGCTGCGGCGCGGCGAAGGCACGCGAGAGCACGATGGTCGGGGCTGGTTTTGTGACGTGTCATGCAGTTAGGCGTGGGCATCGCTGGATGTTCCAGATGTGACAGGATGTATGGTGGATCGTTGATCCGAACTCCGTTGCTGGGCCGTGCCGTGTTGATCTGTATGCTTGGCTGGGGTGAATTTGTTTCGGAGCAGCCAACTCGGAACGCACCAGAGTCGACGTCAACGGCATTCATGATCCAAGATACGTCAAATTCGGTAGCTGTGGGTAAATGATGGTGAGTGGTACGTGCTCCCTGGGATCCCGGTGCCAGACGTGTGGAGAAGATCCAGCAGGAATTATTATTATAATTCTGACATTTGTCGCCAACGGAATCCGATGATCGTGCAGAGCGCAAGTGTCAACAGCCCAGTCAGAGTTAGCTACCCTCACAAACTCGATCGCTTAGGTTGGTACATTGCATGTGCCTACATGCCTACATGGCACTTTGGCTGCAGCGTTTGCCTGGGGAAGGGGGTGGCGTTACATGGGGGAGGAAAAACCGATCAACATTTCACCACGTTGCACACCTTGCCCGTTTTTTACAAAGGCAACTAGCTTCATCTGTCTCTTCATTTTAGCAACATCGCAGAAAAGACCGCAATTGTCTATCAAGCTCTTGTCACTCGTATCATGCCGCCTGGCTCCCGTCGCCCCGCTCCTCTGAATTGTGCGTACAAGTCTAGGTCATGCTTTGTTGTATCACCATTAATGGACTAAATTGCTGGTTTTGTAGCATGAACTCTTCACCGAAACATTTCACATTTGAGCACTCTTCATCGCTTTGACCTCAGTGTAAGTGCTGTCAACTTGCTACCATTTTTTTTCTTCGTGATAACAACGCAACTTTCCAAGGAAATATCTCTTCCGCTACCGGAACTATACTAAGATTTGTTTTTGGTTGCTTTCTTCATTGAAACTCCCTTTGACTAGATGGGATTTTTCACTCCACTAGGTGGGATTTCACGGCACTAGGTGGGACGCATCCCACCTAGTTAAGATGTTAGCGGAGGCCCTGCTTCATGCACAGGTATATCAATCGCACATCTAGTCTCATCTCACACCTGTCCTAGTGGTGACCCATCGTAAAGAAGAAGGATTCTGCTCGCGTTTGTCTGACGATTAATGAGTGGGTCGGCCCGCCTAATGTGTATGGCTTCTAATGCGGTAAGCCGCCGCCTATCCAGCACACTTGCTAGTATTTGGATGTTTTCTACTAGTGTTTGTCTTGTGAGTTGTGTCGTGGTGCTGCTGGGCATGTGTTAGTGGGCCGCTGCTTTGCGGGACGGCCGTGACCGCTTGGGCGGTCGTCACCGCTACGACGGCTGTGGCAGTTGGGGCGGCCAGGTGCGGCCGCCGCCACTGAGGTGGCGGTGGCTGACCTTCTCAGTCCTCGGCAGCATTTATGACTCACAAATATATCTTATCTCTAAGGCTGGCCTCAGCAGAGGCGCAGCCAAGGGGAAGGCCGCGCACCCCCTTAGCACCCAAAAATACACTAGAGCAAACGGAAAAAAATTTGACCACGCAATATCCTCAATTTTCGATGCGCTTCGCGCGCCGCAGGCTTTCTCTGTTTCGTCACATTTTCTTGGTTGGCCTCCCTTAGGAAAACCCTAATTGCACCGCAGGCCCTCAATATTCCTCGCACCCATCGCAGTTCTCAAGGAATATCTCAGCTCTCAGAGGGCCCTATCCCTCAGGTGCTTATCCCGAATCGCAGGAACATTCCGGTCCAGTCCTCAGGGGACCTAGGCTCTCAGGGGACCTATTCATCTTCCAGAAGTCCGCTCCATTTGCATGTGCCATTCTCAGTCCTCGGCAAGCCTGTCTAGCTTTCAGGAGAATCCTGCAGCTCCGAGACAGGCCTCACAATTTCTAGCAAACATCTCCAGCTCTCGGAACTCTCCTTAGCTCTTAAGTGGTACTGTTCATCCCTCAGTGTTCCTCCAAAACACCGGGAGCATCACAGTCCGGTCCTCTCTAGCTCTCAGGGTCCATCCCCAGTCAGGACCTCCTCTAACATGTTAACTAGGCGGGATGCGTCCCACCTAGTGCCGTGAAATCCACCTAGTGGAGTGAAAAATCCCACCTAGTCAAAAGAGATTCGATGGAGAATGCAATAAAAAACCTTCGTATTGTTCCGGTAGCGGAAGTGATGTTTTACTTAGAACGGTGCATTTCATCAAGAAGAAAAATTATAGTAAATTGGCAGCACTTATACTGAGGTAAAAGCAACGAGGAAGGCTAAAATGTGAAATGTTTCGGTAAAAAATGCACGGTACAAAGCCAGCAATTGGGTCGCCGTGGCTTAAAAAAACCATGACCTCGACATTCACGCACACCACAGAAGAGCCGGGTGACGCGATCCAGCCCGCATGACATGAGTGGCGAGAGCTAGATATTCATTTGTGATATTTTCTTCGATATCGCTAAAATGAAGACAGACGAAGCTAGATGCCTTTGTAAAACAGACAAAGTGTATAACGTGGTGGAATGTTGATCGGTTTTCATCCTCCAGGAGACACTCCTTTTTTCCCCGGGCAAAGGGACAGTCCCCCCCCCCGAGAGGTCGTGGGACCCCAAGAACCGCACCGTGGTTGGGAAAAAAATTACACCTGACCCCTTAAGAATCCCGTTGGGGCCCCCAAAATTCACACTGGGGTGCCTGAAAAACACATTGAGAACACCAAAATGTCGCGCAGGGGCCCCTGTAAATGTTGCCGGGGCCGAAAATCGCACTGAGGCCCATGAAAATCACATTGGGGCTCCCAAAAATCGTTCAGTGACCTCTAGGAATGACTCTTTAGGCTCCAAAATGTGGGACCGGGGCCCACAAAAAGTCGCACAGGGCCCCTGAAAATCACGCTGGGGGCCTCAAAATGTCGGGCCGGTGTCCCCGAAATAGCGTTCAGAACCGACAAAGTTTGGCCGGGCCCCTGAAAATCTTGTTGGGGGTCCGAAATGTCGTGCCGGGCCACTGAAAGTCACGCTGTGTAGCCGAATAGGTCGGGCCGGGTCCTTGAAACCACGCTGTGGGCACCAAAAGGATGGGCCGTGACCCCTGGAAATCACGCTGGGAGCCCAAAAGGTCGTGCCTGGGCCCCTAAAAATCGCCCTTGATCCCAAAAAGTTGGACGGACCCCTTGAAAATCACGCTGGTGGCCTCAGAAGTTCGCTCCTGGGCACCTGAATATCACGCTGAGGAAAACAAAAGTCATGTCGGTGCCCTTGAAAATGGCGCTGGAGCTCCAAAAAGGCAGGTCGGACCACGGGATATTTCGTTGAGGACCTCAAAAGTTCGCGCCTGGGCCCATGAAAATCACACAAGGGGCTCGACAGGTCGCACCGGGGCCCAACAGTCTCATCGGGACTTCAAACAAAAATAGCCGGGCAACGACAAAATAATCCGGACATGAAAATCACTCTGTGGCCCCAACAATCATGCCAAAAGCCCCCAAAGCGTATTGGGCC
>JAOTOM010002676.1:90000-113620 GCA_034440615.1 Ashinkailepas kermadecensis
GGCCCAGGAAACGGATCAGAAGTAACCCAGCGACTACGTCGGAGCCGTGGTGACCTTTGGAGGGAGTGTTTTCCTCTCCGTAATGTAAGGTACACCGGAATCAGAGATAGTTGGACGCGAGGGCGCCGAAAACATAGCGTAATGACACGAAGGTAAACCGACAAGATTCTCCATGACGATCAAAATGGCCATTGTAATGGGCCATTACATAGACCACTAACTAGCAAATATATTTTTCAACGTCCTCCTGCCCAAACCGGGTAAAACTGACGGTGCAGCCACACAATGCTGTCTAAATACCAGCTACATATAACACATGGCCGCTGTGCCTTTACCAATAAACAGACGGCAGGCACTTCCTCACATCGGAAACGATAAGTAAGCAACCAAAGTGCAGTCCGGAGTTATTTAGGACCTTCGAAAGGCAGATACAGAACAACCAGTTTGCAGGGGAAATGTGTCTTCTTCAATGCACTCAGCCTCCGCAAACCGTTCAAATTTGAACGGCATTTGTCCCGGGTGCATTGGGCCATATATCTTTGAGGTACTTTTTTCGAGCTACAGAAAAGCCAATTATATGCAACATTTCTGCGACAATCAGTCTCTTGCGCGGGAGATCTCGGGGGCATGGTCTCAAAAAATGTGTTACATCCATCAGTAATACTGCCATCGCTGTTGAAGAACGTATTGTTATACCACGGAAACCATGGTAGTATTTATACATGGAAGCAATACATTGCGGCCATCTTCTCTTACAATCCCCACATGCTGCGTTATTGCTAGTAGCACATGGCTGTTCCGATATATTCGCAGCACATACGAACAGGCACCGTATGACATAGAACACTGTACGAAAAGAAACACAATGCGATCTATATATATATATATATATATGATATATTTTACATCTATCCACAAATGTGGCAAAATGGATCATCAGCTTTCCACCGTAAAATGGACGATCTAGTGTAGTGGACCTCGGCATACTTGTACGGCCCAGGAAACGGATCAGAACCAACGGCCCAGTGACAACGCCGGAGCCGTGTTGACCTTTAGAGGACGTGTTCTCTTCTTCGTTATGTAAGAGGGTACATAGGAATCATCAATACAAATTCTCCTTGGCCTTGAAAATGGCAATTGCAATAAGCCATCCACCAGCAAACACTTTTCATCAACGTCACACTCACTTCTCGATGTCCTCCTGCGCGAACCGGGTAAAACATACCGCGTGTAGCCACAGTATGCTGCCTAAATACCAGCTGCACATAACACATGGCGGCTGTACGTTTACCAAGAAACAGACGACGTGCACTTCCCCACATCGGAAACGATTAGAAAAGAAGCACAGGAGAGTCTGGTGTTATGTAGTAATGTTCAAAGGCAGACACAGAAGAACTAGTTTGCAGGGGAAATTTATCTTCTTGAACGCATTCCGCCTGTGCAAACCCTTCGAATTTGAACATCGGGGGTGCATTGGGCAATATGTATATCATAGATTTCTGTAGGGATACATAATAGCAAACATTTGAAGCATTTCCGCCACTATTAGTCTCTTCCGCGGGAGGGATGGGTGGGGGTCTGGTCTCAACATATCTCTCAGACCCATCAGTAATGCTGGCATCGTTGTTGAAGAACATCTTGTATACCAGGGAACCTATGGTAGTATCATATGCATAGCATATGGCATATGGTTCATAGCATAGGGCTGTTCGGAGATATCCACAGCACAGACGAACAGTGTATGACATAGATAACTGTATTAAAAGAAACACAATGCAACCTGTATATTTATACTATTTTGTTGTGAATCTATCAACAAACGCGTCACCCTGGACCCTGAGAAGCTTTGCACTGTGAGATTGACGATCTACTAATGGATCTCGGAATATTTTTTACGGCGCAGGAAACGGATCAGAAGTAACCCAGTGACAACGTCGGAACCGTGGTGACCTTTGGAGGGAATGTTTCCCTCTCCGTAATGTAAGGTACACCGGAATCAGAGATAATTGGACGCGAGGGCGCCGAAACATAACGTCATGACACGAAGGTAAACCGACAAGATTATCCATGACAATCAAAATGCAATTGCAATGGGCCATTACATTGACCACTAACTAGCAAACATATTTTTCAACGTCCTCCTGCCCAAACCGGGTAAAACTGACGGTGCAGCCACACAATGCTGCCTAAATACCAGCTACATATAACACATGGCCGCTGTGCCTTTACCAAGAAACAGACGGCAGGCACTTCCTCACATCGGAAACGATAAGTAAGCAACCACAGTGCATTCCGGAGTTATTTAGGACCTTCGAAAGGCAGATACAGAAGAACCAGTTTGCAGGGGAAATGTGTCTTCTTCAATGCACTCAGCCTCCGCAAACCGTTCAAATTTGAACGGCATTTGTCCTGGGTGCACTGGGAAATATATCAACCAGGTACGTTTTTCGAGCTGCAAATAAGCCAATTATTTGCACAATTTCGGCGACAATCAGTCTCTTGCGCAGGAGGGCTCTGGGGAATGGTCTCAATCAATATCTTAGATCAATCCGTAAGGTTGTCATCACTTTTGAAGAACGTCTTGTTAGACCAGGGAAACCAAGATAGTATCATATACGGGAGCAATCCAATACGGCCATCTTCTCTCAGAATTTCCACTTGCTGTGTTATTGCTAATAGCACATGGCTGTTCCGAGACATCCGCAGCCCAGACGAACAGGCACCGTGTGACATAGAAGACTATACGAAAAGAAACACAATGCAATCTATATATATTATATATTTTACATCTATCCACACAAGTGGCAAAATGGATCATCAGCTTTCCACTGTGAAATGGACGATCTAGTGTAATGGACCTTGGCGTATTTGTACGGCCCAGGAAACGGATCAACGCCCAGTGACAACGCCGGGGCCGTGTTGACCTTTAGAGGACGTGTTCTCTTCTTCGTTATGTGAGAGGGTACATAGGAATCAGCAATACAAATTATCCTTGGCCTTGAAAATGGCAATTACAATAAGCCATGAAATACATCACCAGCAAACACTTTTTTTTCACTTATCGGTGTCCTCCTGCGCAAACCGGGTAAAACATACCGCGTGTAGCCACATAATGCTGCCTAAATACCAGCTGCACATAACACATGGCGGCTGTACGTTTACCAAGAAACAGACGACTTCCACTTCCTCATATCGAAAACGATCAGAAAAGAAGCACACCGTCTGGTGTTATGTAGTAATGCTCAAAGGCAGACACAGAAGAACCAGTTTGCAGGGGAATTTTTATTCTTGAACGCATTCCGCCTGCGCAAACCCTTCGAATTTGAATATCGGGGGTGCATTGGGCAATATGTATATCATAGATGTCTTTAGAGATACAGAAAAGCAACACATTTGGAACATTTCCGCGACTATTAGTCTCTTCCGCGGAAGGGACGGGTGCGGGTCTGGTTTCAACATATCTCTCAGACCCATCAGTAATGCTGGCATCATTGTTCAAGAACATCTTGTATACCAGGGAACCTATGGTAATATCATATGCGGAGGCAATCCAATACGGCCACCTTCTTTCAGAATCACCACTTGCTGTGTAATTGCTCATAGCATATGGCTGTTCCGAGATATCCACAGCACAGACGAACATGCCCCGTATGAAATAGATAACTGTACTAAAAGAAACACAATGCAGCCTATGTATTTATAGTATTTTTGTGAATTAACCAACAAACGCGCCACCCTAGACCATACGAAGCTTTGCACTGTCACATTGACGATCTACTAATGGATATCGGCGTATTTGTACGGCCCAGGAAACGGATCAGAAATAACCCAGTGGCAACGTTGGAGCCGTGGTGACCATGGGAGGGAGTGTTTTCCTCTCCGTAATGTAAGGTACACCGGAATCAGAGATAGTTGGACGCGAGGGCGCCGAAAACATAACGTAATGACACGAAGGTAAACCGACAATATTCTCCATGACAATCAAAATGACCATTGTAATGGGTCATTACATAGACCACTAACTAGCAAATATATTTTTCAACGTCGTCCTGCCCAAACCGGGTAAAACTGACGGTGTAGCCACACAATGATGCCTAAATACCACCTACATATAACACATTGCTGCTGTGCGTTTACCAATAAACAGACGGCAGGCACTTCCTCACATGGGAAACGATACGAAAACAACCACATTACAGTCGGGAGTTATATAGGATTAACCAAAGGCAGATACAGAAAAGCCAGTTTGCAGGGAAAATTGTTCTCCTTCAATGCTCTCCGCCTATGCAAGCCGTTCGAATTTGAACAGCATTTGTCGGGGTGCATTGGGCCATATATCTTTGAGGTACTTTTTTTCGAGCTACAGAAAAGCCAATTATATGCAACATTTCTGCGACAATCAGTCTCTTGCGCGGGAGATCTCGGGGGCATGGTCTAACAAAATGTGTTACATCCATCAATAATACTGCCATCGCTGTTGAAGAACGTATTGTTATACCACGGAAACCATGGTAGTATATATACATGGAAGCAATACAATGCGGCCATTTTCTCTTACAATCCCCACATGCTGCGTTATTGCTAATAAATAGCACATGCCTGTTCCGAGATATTCGCAGCACATACGAACAGGCACCGTATGACATAGAACACTGTACGAAAAGAAACACAATGCGATCTATATATATATGATATATTTTACAGCTATCCACAAATGTGGCAAAATGGATCATCAGCTTTCCACCGTAAAATGGACGATCTAGTTTAGTGGACCTCGGCATACTTGTACGGCCCAGGAAACGGATCAGAACCAACGGCCCAGTGACAACGCCGGAGCCGTGTTGACCTTTAGAGGACGTGTTCTCTTCTTCGTTATGTCAGAGGGTACATAGGAATCATCAATACAAATTCTCCTTGGCCTTGAAAATGGCAATTACAATAAGCCATCCACCAGCAAACACTTTTCATCAACGTCACACTCACTTCTCGATGTCCTCCTGCGCGAACCGGGTAAAACATACCGCGTGTAGCCACAGTATGCTGCCTAAATACCAGCTGCACATAACACATGGCGGCTGTACGTTTACCAAGAAACAGACTACGTGCACTTACTTCCCCACATCGAAAACGATTAGAAAAGAAGCACAGGAGAGTCTGGTGTTATGTAGTAATGTTGAAAGGCAGACACAGAAGAACTAGTTTGCAGGGGAAATTTATCTTCTTGAACGCATTCCGCCTGCGCAAACCCTTCGAATTTGAACATCGGGGGTGCATTGGGCAATATGTATATCATAGATTTCTTTAGGGATACAGAAAAGCAATACATTTGAAACATTTCCGCGACTATTAGTCTCTTCCGCGGGAGGGATGGGTGGGGGTCTGGTCTCAACATATCTCTCAGACCCATCAGTAATGCTGGCATCATTGTTGAAGAACATCTTGTATACCAGGGAACCTATGGTAGTATCATATGCATAGCATATGGCATATGGTTCATAGCATAGGGCTGTTCGGAGATATCCACAGCACAGACGAACAGTGTATGACATAGATAACTGTATTAAAAGAAACACAATGCAACCTGTATATTTATACTATTTTGTTGTGAATCTATCAACAAACGCGCCACCCTGGACCCTGAGAAGCTTTGCACTGTGAGATTGACGATCTACTAATGGATCTCGGCATATTTGTACGGCGCAGGAAACGGATCAGAAGTAACCCAGTGACAACGTCGGAACCGTGGTGACCTTTGGAGGGAGTGTTTTCCTCTCCGTAATGTAAGGTACACCGGAATCAGAGATAATTGGACGCGAGGGCGCCGAAAACATAACGTCATGACACGAAGGTAAACCGACAAGATTCTCCATGACAATCAAAATGCAATTGCAATGGGCCATTACATTGACCACTAACTAGCAAACATATTTTTCAACGTCCTCCTGCCCAAACCGGGTAAAACTGACGGTGCAGCCACACAATGCTGCCTAAATACCAGCTACATATAACACATGGCCGCTGTGCCTTTACCAAGAAACACACCGACGGCAGGCACTTCCTCACATCGGAAACGATAAGAAAACAACCACAGTACAGTCGGGAGTTATTTAGGACCTTCGAAAGGCAGATACAGAAGAACCAGTTTGCAGGGGAAATTTGTCTTCTTCAATGCACTCAGCGTCCGCAAACCGTTCAAATTTGAACCGCATTTGTCCCGGGTGCATTGGGAAATATTTCAACCAGGTACGTTTTTCGAGCTGCAAATAAGCCAATTATTTGCAAAATTTCGGCGACAATCAGTCTCTTGCGCAGGAGGGCTCTGGGGAATGGTCTCAATCAATATCTTAGATCCATCCGTAATGTTGTCATCACTTTTGAAGAACGTCTTGTTAGACCAGGGAAACCAAGATAGTATCATATACGGGAGCAATCCAATACGGCCATCTTCTCTCAGAATTCCCACTTGCTGTGTTATTGCTAATAGCAAATGGCTGTTCCGAGACATCCGCAGTCCAGACGAACAGGCACCGTGTGACATAGAAGACTATACGAAAAGAAACACAATGCAATCTATATATATTATATATTTTACATCTATCCACACAAGTGGCAAAATGGATCATCAGCTTTCCACTGTGAAATGGACGATCTAGTGTAATGGACCTCGGCGTATTTGTACGGCCCAGGAAACGGATCAGAATCAACGCCCAGTGACAACGCCGGAGCCGTGTTGACCTTTAGAGGACGTGTTCTCTTCTTCGTTATGTAAGAGGGTACATAGGAATCAGCAATACAAATTCTCCTTGGCCTTGAAAATGGCAAGTACAATAAGCCATGAAATACACCACCAGCAAACACTTTTCATCAACGGTCACTTCTCGATGTCCTCCTGCGCAAACCGGGTAAAACATACCGTGTAGCCACAGTATGCTGCCTAAATACCAGCTGCACATAACACATGGCGGCTGTACGTTTACCAAGAAACAGACGACTTGCACTTCCTCATATCGAAAACGATCAGAAAAGAAGCACAGGAGAGTCTGGTGTTATGTAGTAATGTTCAA
Organism: Ashinkailepas kermadecensis; assembly: GCA_034440615.1. Lineage (NCBI taxonomy): Eukaryota > Metazoa > Arthropoda > Thecostraca > Neolepadidae > Ashinkailepas > Ashinkailepas kermadecensis. The sequence goes on from JAOTOM010002676.1 coordinate 97,065, forward strand.
AGGCAGACACAGAAGAACTAGTTTGCAGGGGAATTTTTATTATTGAACGCATTCCGCCTGCGCAAACCCTTCGAATTTGAACATCGGGGGTGCATTGGGCAATATGTATATCATAGATGTCTTTAGAGATACAGAAAAGCAACACATTTGGAACATTTTCGCGACTATTAGTCTCTTCCGCGGGAGGGACGGGTGCGGGTCTGGTTTCAACATATCTCTCAGACCCATCAGTAATGCTGGCATCATTGTTCAAGAACATCTTGTATACCAGGGAACCTATGGTAGTATCATATGCGGAAGCAATCCAATACGGCCACCTTCTTTCAGAATAACCACTTGCTGTGTAATTGCTCATAGCATATGGCTGTTCCGAGATATCCACAGCACAGACGAACATGCCCCGTATGAAATAGATAACTGTACTAAAAGAAACACAATGCAGCCTATGTATTTATAGTATTTTTGTGAATTAACCAACAAACGCGCCACCCTAGACCATACGAAGCTTTGCACTGTGAGATTGACGATCTACTAATGGATCTCGGCGTATTTGGACGGCCCAGGAAACGGATCAGAAGTAACCCAGTGGCAACGTCGGAGTTGTGGTGACCTTGGGAGGGAGTGTTTTCCTCTCCGTAATGTAAGGTACACCGGAATCAGAGATAGTTGGACGCGAGGGCGCCGAAAACATAACGTAATGACACGAAGGTAAACCGACAAGATTCTCCATGACAATCAAAATGGCCATTGTAATGGGCCATTACATAGACCACTAACTAGCAAATATATTTTTCAACGTCCTCCTGCCCAAACCGGGTAAAACTGACGGTGTAGCCACATAATGATGCCTAAATACCACCTACATATAACACATGGGTGCTGTGCGTTTACCAATAAACAGACGGCAGGCACTTCCTCACATCGGAAACGATACGAAAACAACCACAGTACAGTCGGGAGTTATATAGGATTAACCAAAGGCAGATACAGAAAAGCCAGTTTGCAGGGAAAATTGTTCTTCTTCAATGCTCTCCGCCTATGCAAGCCGTTCGAATTTGAACAGCATTTGTCCGGGGTGCATTGGGCCATATATATTTGAGGTACTTTTTTTTTCGAGCTACAGAAAAGCCAATTATATGCAACATTTCTGCGACAATCAGTCTCTTGCGCGGGAGATCTCGGGGGCATGGTCTAAAAAAATGTGTTACATCCATCAGTAATACTGCCATCGCTGTTGAAGAACGTATTGTTATACCACGGAAACCATGGTAGTATTTATACATGGAAGCAATACAATGCGGCCATCTTCTCTATCCCCACATGCTGCGTTATTCCTAATAGCACATGGCTGTTCCGATATATTCGCAGCACATACGAACAGGCACCGTATGACATAGAACACTGTACGAAAAGAAACACAATGCGATCTATATATATATATATGATATATTTTACATCTATCCACAGATGTGGCAAAATGGATCATCAGCTTTCCACCGTAAAATGGACGATCTAGTGTAGTGGACCTCGGCATACTTGTACGGCCCAGGAAACGGATCAGAACCAACGGCCCAGTGACAACGCCGGAGCCGTGTTGACCTTTAGAGGACGTGTTCTCTTCTTCGTTATATAAGAGGGTAAATAGGAATGAGCAATACAAATTCTCCTTGGCCTTGAAAATGGCAATTACAATTAGCCATCCACCAGCAAACACTCTTCATCAACGTCACACTCACTTCTCGATGTCCTCCTGCGCGAACCGGGTAAAACATACCGCGTGTAGCCACAGTATGCTGCCTAAATACCAGCTGCACATAACACATGGCGGCTGTACGTTTACCAAGAAACAGACGACGTGCACTTCCTCATATCGGAAACGATCAGAAAAGAAGCACAGGAGAGTCTGGTGTTATGTAGTAATGTTCAAAGGCAGACACAGAAGAACTAGTTTGCATGATAATTTTTATTCTTGAACGCATTCCGCCTGCGCAAACTCTTCGAATTTGAACATCGGGGGTGCATTGGGCAATATGTATATCATATATTTCTTTAGGGATACAGAAAAGCAACACATTTGAAACATTTCCGCGACTATTAGTCTCTTCCGCGGGATGGATGGGTGGGGGTCTGGTCTCAACATATCTCTCAGACCCATCAGTAATGCTGGCATCATTGTTGAAGAACATCTTGTATACCAGGGAACCTATGGTAGTACCATATGCATAGCATATGGCATATGGTTCATAACATAGGGCTGTTCGGATATATTCACACCACAGACGAACAGTGTATGACATAGATAACTGTATTAAAAGAAACGCAATGCAACCTGTCTACTTATACTATTTTTCGTGAATCTATCAACAAACGCGCCACCCTGAACCCTGAGAAGCTTTGCACTGTGTGATTGACGATCTACTAATGGATCTCGGCGTATTTGTACGGCCCAGGAAACGGATCAGAAGTAATCCAGTGACAACGTCGGAACCGTGGTGACCTTTGGAGGGAATGTTTTCCTCTCCGTAATGTAAGGTACACCGGAATCAGAGATAATTGGACGCGAGGGCGCCGAAACATAACGTCATGACACGAAGGTAAACCGACAAGATTCTCCATGACAATCAAAATGCAATTGCAATGGGCCATTACATTGACCACTAACTAGCAAACATATTTTTCAACGTCCTCCTGCCCAAACCGGGTAAAACTGACGGTGCAGCCACACAATGCTGCCTAAATACCAGCTACATATAACACATGGCCGCTGTGCCTTTACCAAGAAACAGACGGCAGGCACTTCCTCACATCGGAAACGATAAGTAAACAACCACAGTACAGTCCGGAGTTATTTAGGACCTTCGAAAGGCAGATACAGAAGAACCAGTTTGCAGGGGAAATTTGTCTTCTTCAATGCACTCAGCCTCCGCAAACCGTTCAAATTTGAACGGCATTTGTCCCGGGTGCATTGGGCAATATTTCAACCAGGTACGTTTTTCGAGCTGCAAATAAGCCAATTATTTGCAAAATTTCGGCGACAATCAGTCTCTTGCGCAGGAGGGCTCTGGGGAATTCTCAATCAATATCTCAGATCCATCGGTAATGTTGTGTCATCACTATTGAAGAACGTCTTGTTAGACCAGGGAAACCAAGATAGTATCATATACGGGAGCAATCCAATACGGCCATCTTCTCTCAGAATTCCCACTTGCTGTGTTATTGCTAATAGCACATGGCTGTTCCGAGACATCCGCAGCCCAGACGAACAGGCACCGTGTGACATAGAAAACTATACGAAAAGAAACACAATGCAATCTATATATATTATATATTTTACATCTATCCACACAAGTGGCAAAATGGATCATCAGCTTTCCACTGTGAAATGGACGATCTAGTGTAATGGACCTTGGCGTATTTGTACGGCCCAGGAAACGGATCAGAATCAACGCCCAGTGACAACGCCGGAGCCGTGTTGACCTTTAGAGGACGTGTTCTCTTCTTCGTTATGTAAGAGGGTAAATAGGAATCAGCAATACAAATTCTCCTTGGCCTTGAAAATGGCAATTACAATAAGCCATGAAATACACCACCAGCAAACACTTTTTTTCATCAACGTCACTTATCGATGTCCTCCTGCGCAAACCGGGTAAAACATACCGCGTGTAGCCACATAATGCTGCCTAAATACCAGCTGCACATAACACATGGCGGCTGTACGTTTACCAAGAAACAGACGACGTGCACTTCCTCACATCGGAAACGATTAGAAAAGAAGCACAGGAGAGTCTGGTGTTATGTAGTAATGTTCAAAGGCAGACACAGAAGAACTAGTTTGCAGGGGAAATTTATATTCTTGAACGCATTCCGCCTGCGCAAACCCTTCGAATTTGAACATCGGGGGTGCATTGGGCAATATGTATATCATAGATTTCTTAAGGGACACAGAAAAGCAACACATTTGAAACATTTCCGCGACTATTAGTCTCTTCCGCGGGAGGGATGGGTGGGGGTCTGGTCTCAACATATCTCTGAGACCCATCAGTAATGCTGGCATCATTGTTGAAGAACATCTTGTATACCAGGGAACCTATGGTAGTATCATATGCATAGCATATGGCATATGGTTCATAGCATAGGGCTGTTCGGAGATATCCACAGCACAGACGAACAGTGTATGACAACTGTATTAAAAGAAACACAATGCAACCTGTATATTTATACTATTTTTTTGTGAATCTATCAACAAACGCGCCACCCTGGACCCTGAGAAGCTTTGCACTGTCAGATTGACGATCTACTAATGGATCTCGGCATATTTGTACGGCGGAGGAAACGGATCAGAAGTAACCCAGTGACAACGTCGGAACCGTGGTGACCTTTGGAGGGAGTGTTTTCCTCTCCGTAATGTAAGGTACACCGGAATCAGAGATAATTGGACGCGAGGGCGCCGAAAACATAACGTCATGACACGAAGGTAAACCGACAAGATTCTCCATGACAATCAAAATGCAATTGCAATGGGCCATTACATTGACCACTAACTAGCAAACATATTTTTCAACGTCCTCCTGCCCAAACCGGGTAAAACTGACCGTGCAGCCACACAATGCTGTTTAAATACCAGCTACAATAACACATGGCCGCTGTGCCTTTACCAAGAAACAGACAGACGGCAGGCACTTCCTCACATCGGAAGCGATAAGAAAACAACCACAGTACAGTCGGGAGTTATTTATGACCTTCGAAAGGCAGATACAGAAGAACCGGTTTGCAGGGGATATTTGTCTTCTTCAATGCACTCACCCTCCGCAAACCGTTCAAATTTGAACGGCATTTGTCCCGGGTGCATTGGGCAATATTTCAACCAGGTACGTTTTTCGAGCTGCAAATCAGCGAATTATTTGCCAAATTTCGGCGACAATCAGTCTATTGCGCAGGAGGGCTCTGGGGAATGGTCTCAATCAATATCTTAGATCCATCGGTAGTGTTGTCATCACTGTTGAAGAACGTCTTGCTATGCCAGGGAAACCATGATAGTATCATATACGGGAGCAATCCAATACGGCCATCTTCTCTCGGAATTCCCACTTGCTGTGTTATTGCTAATAAATAGCACATGACCGTTCCGAGACATCCGCAGCCCAGACGAACAGGCACCGTATGACATAGAAAACTATACGAAAAGAAACAGAATGCAATCTATAGATATATATTATATTTTCGTGCATCTATCCATAAAAGTGGCACCATGGATCATGTGTAGTTTTGCACTGTGAAATAGACGATCTAGTGTAATGGACCTCGGCGTAATTGTACGGCCCAGGAAACGGATCAGAAGTAACCCAGTGACAACGTCGGAGCCGTGGTGACCTTTGGAGGGAGTGTTTTCCTCTCCGTAATGTAAGGTACACCGGAATCAGAGATAGTTGGACGCGAGGGCGCCGAAAACATAACGTCGTGACACGACGGTAAACCGACAAGATTCTCCATGACAATCAAAATGGCCATTGTAATGGGCCATTACATAGACCAATAACTAGCAAATCTATTTGTCAACGTCCTCCTGCCCAAACCGGGTAAAACTAACGGTGTAGCCACACAATGATGCCTAAATACCACCTACATATAACACATGGGTGCTGTGCCTTTACCAATAAACAGACGGCAGGCACTTCCTCACATCGGAAACGATACGAAAAAAACCACAGTACAGTCGGGAGTTATATAGGATTAATCAAAGGCAGATACAGAAAAGCCAGTTTGCAGGGAACATTTTTATTCTGCAATGCTCTCCGCCTATGTAAACCGTTCGAATTTGAACAGCATTTATCCGGGGTGCATTGGGCCATATATCTCTGAGATACTTTTTTTTCGAGCTACAGAAAAGCCAAGTATATGCAACATTTCCGTGACAATCAGTCTCTTGCGCGGGAGATCTCGAGGGCATGGTCTCAAAAAATGTGTTACATCCATCAGTAATTCTGCCATCGCTGTTGAAGAACGTATTGTTATACCACGGAAACCATGGTAGTATTTATACATGGAAGGAACACAATGCGGCCATCTTCTTTTACAATCCCCACATGCTGCGTTATTGCTAATGGCACATGGTTGTTCCGAGATATCCGCAGCACAGACGAACAGGCACCGTATGACATAGCACACTGTACGAAAAGAAACACAATGCGATCTATATATATATATATGATATATTTTACATCTATCCACACAAGTGGCAAAATGGATCATCAGCTTTCCACTGTGAAATGGACGATCTAATGTAATGGACCTCGGCGTATTTGTACGGCCCAGGAAACGGATCAGAAGCAACGCCCAGTGACAACGCCGGAGCCGTGTTGACCTTTAGAGGACGTATTTATTCTCTTCTTCGTAATGTAAGAGGATACATAGGAATCAGCATTAAAGATTCTCCTTGGCCTTGAAAATAGCCATTACAATAAGCCATGAAATACACCACCAGCAAACACTTTTAATCACGGTCATCAAGGTCTCGGAGTCCTCCTACGCAAACCGGGTAAAGCATACCGCGTGTAGCCACAGAATGCTGCCTAAATACCAGCTGCACATAACACATGGCGGCTGTACGTTTACGAAGAAACAGAGGACGGGCACTTCCTCACATCGGAAACGATTAGAAAAGAAGCACAGGAGAGTCTGGTGTTATGTTGTAATGTACAAAGCCAGACACAGAAGAACTAGTTTGCAGGGAAATTTATCTTCTTGAATGCATTCCGCCTGCGCAAACTCTTCGAATTCGAACATCGGGGGTGCATTGGGCAATATTTATACCATAGATTTCTTTAGGGATACAGAAAAGCAACAGATATGACACATTTCCGCGACTATTAGTCTCTTCCGCGGGAGGGATGGGTGGGGGTCTGGTCTCAACATATCTCTCAGACCCACCAGTAATGCTGGCAACATTGTTGAAGAACATCTTGTATACCAGTAAACCTATGGTAGTATCATATGCATAGCAAATGGCATATGGTTCATAGCATAGGGCTGTTCGGAGATATCCACAGCACAGACAAATAGTGTATGACATAGAGAATTGTATTAAAAGAAACACAATGCAGCCTATGTATTTATAGTATTTTTGTGAATTTACCAACAAACGCGCCACCCTGGACCCTAAGAAGCTTTGCACTGTGAGATTGACGATCTACTAATGGAGCTCGTCGTATTTGTACGGCCCAGGAAACGGATCAGAAGTAACCCAGTGACAACGTCGGAGCCGCCGTGACCTTTGGAGGGAGTGTTTTCCTCTCCGTAATGTAAGGTACACCGGAATCAGAGAGAATTGGACGCGAGGGCGCCGAAAACATAACGTCATGACACGAACGTAAACCGACAAGATCCTCCGTGGCCATCAAAATGGCCATAGTAATAAGCCATCAAATAGATGACCAGCAAACACCCCTTAGCACTTCTTAACATCCTCCTACCCGAACGGGGTAGGAGGATCATATATACCCTTATCTTATATATATATGTATATATATATATATATTTTATATATATATATATATATATATATATATATATATATATATATATATATATATATATATATATATATATATCTATATATAGATATATATTTAGTTCAGTCTCTCAATTGGTCCAAGTGCCAGTTTGTCGGTGACGGGATTGCTACGGCCATATTAAAGCCTATGGGATTTGTTGCGCGTGGCAGCGTTTTCTTTCAGCCCCCAGCAGCTCCAGACCAACACCACCAAATTGCCTGGGCACCCTTCATATGCATGTTGTACTGAAATAAGATGAGGAGTACAAATTGCCTAGGTTTGGTAACAAACGAAATGGCCTTAAGATAATTCATACCCAATGCTAATCAGGGGCAGATGAACGGAGGGGAGGGGGAGGGGGTATTGAGGGCATGTCCCCATGGCAATGTGGATTCCTTCGGCCGGGAAGGGCGCCACTTCAGAAAGGCTTTCACCCCAAAAACCCTTTTTCGGAGGAAAAGGCGACCTTTGCAGATGAAAAGGCGCCCCTTCACTTTCCTCCAGTGAACCTTCCCCTCCAGCCATCCTTCCCCCGCTCAACAATCAACGAATTCTTCCGCCGAGGGCGACCCCCCTCCCCCCACCCTCCCCGAAGTAATGTGCCCTTCCGATGATAATTCCTGGATCCGTCCCTAACGCCAATGCAATACGGCCATAAGCTGTCACTATAACTCTGGCAAATTGTGCGATATCTGTCACCTACGCCCGAGGGCAAATGGCACGCTTCTCCTCAGTCGCCCCGACTGGCCGCTGCCTGTGGCGGTTCGCCGCTGCCTGTGGCGGTTCGCCGCTGTCTGTGGCGGTTCGCCGCTGCCTGTGGCGGTTCGCCGCTGCCTGGGGCGACCGCTGGACGGTGATGCGCTGCAAATGCCTGTGCGGCGACAGCAGCTCCGAACGTCTGACAGTATGTTTACCAGCACAGCCCGCCGTATCCAATTTCAGACGGCTTAATCTGATGATTTTCTACGAGGATTATCAGTGCCAGTTTTAAACGTAGCTATGACGGCGCAAACAGGCCATTTGAAAATTAAAGATCGATCCCCACATCTGTCGAACTACCCCCCCCCACCCCCACCCCCCAGACTATGCAAACACCTGCGATGGGTGAAGTACCCAGAACACTGATTAACGTAAAAGTTCGGTTTGCCATTACGTTAGCCTCGATCAGGGCAGCACGAAAACTTCAGCTGGGTAGGGTGTCAGGCGAGAATCCCTTAAAAAGTCGACAAATATGAAATCGAAGATCGTGCAGCACAATACCGAGCATTGTTTTGTATAAGCATTGTAATAAGGTTATTATGTGTGTATGTATGTATGTATTAACCATCAAATAAGTAAAAACACACTACAGGCATACAATCATGGCACAAAAATGAGTGCATCCATGAATAATTCTGAAGAGGTCTTAACTTGAAGATGCTTTCTTTTTTCTTTTCTTCGATGTGCTAGGTTAACCCGAAGTCAGTTTATTTGGATTTCTGAAGAATAGCGGTCTATTGGCGATGTTTCAAATAATTATCACTGGACGGTCGATTTGGTTAGGAGATCAAGCGACTTCGTTCTACCCTCATTCATGACATTATTTTAATTCATAAAAGTATTTTATTTTGGACTTCGGACATTCATAGATACGCGCAATATATATCTATCTAGCAGACATTCAGACCATTATCATACAGACCATACCGATACCATACCATACAGACATTCCTCGCCACTATCTGGTCGTGGTACACATGGTGTGCTGCGGCGTGTACATGTGTACATATCACAGTGGTTGGCATTCAAGCCGTAAACGCCTTTTGTATTCTGAAAATTATCCAGCCTGAAGCAAAGGACCTAAACCATTGTTACATTTTTAGAAGGAAAATGGGGACACAGGGAATCAAGTTAATCGCCACCCTTCGAGTATCGATGGGTGTGAAATTGTCCCTTACTAGGACCAACAGTGTGGATCTTCCAGATCAGATATTCCAGACCAGATATTCCAGACCAGATATCCCAGACCAGATATTACAGACCAAATATGCCAACCAAAGTTAGAATATCCGGCTCAGAGTGGCGAAACCAAAATATTGCAACATCCTTATTAGTGATAGCACAATGGTTGGCCTAGGATGACTGCATCGATGTTATTTTATTTGTGTTTTTCATATATATATATATATATATATATATATATATATATATTTATATATATATTTGATTTTAGCTTAAACGCAAACCGATGTCCCCACAGACACTGAAAGTGTGGAGGTACCGCGCCTTTTAATCTTCGATACATCTGTGTAAGACGAAAAGGAACGAGTTCATCGGCTTCCCCCGCCGTCAGCGGCTGGTTGGTGGCGGCTGCCCTCCCCTCTTCAGCCTGCTGCCGCGACAGCAATGCCCACCCCGGCCGTGCGCGATCGTCGGCCCAGCTGCGACGCCGACAGCGTGAGAAATCACACTTGTGCGACAGTGCACCAACACAGTCGGCACCGTCGGCGTCCTGAAAAGATCGCGTGCGTCCGACCGGCGGCCGATACGATCACACACACCGTCGGGCGGCGACAGGTGGGGCGTCGCCGGCGGCGACATGTGCGGCCCACTTCGCCCCGCAGTACAGTCGTCGGGGGTTCTGGCGTGTCCCGCCGACACTTGTGCCGGCGCGACCACCACACAGCGCTTGACTCGTCGTCGTCGGCCGCGACGGAGTAGGGGGTGCGGGGAGGGGGGAGGGGGGTCGAGTTGTAACCGACGACAAAAAACGCCGCGGCGAGTAAACAAGTCGGAGAGCCGGCGGCTGTCTTTGTGCTTGTGACGCAGACGTGTTAGGGAACCGCCGGTGTTTATTTGTGTCCGCCGACGGCCGTGGGGTTATAATGTCGTGTGATTTCTGGATCTCTAGTTCCTTTTTCAGTGGCTAGTGCTTGGGAACCACGTGATATTCCCTCTCCACAATTCAGCTCGTTTAGAACAGGTTGGACGTGCCAGTCTGTGCGAACTGTTCATACCAGAACAATGGAAGTTGAGACAGTCCTAATGCAAGGTTTGCAAAATATCCAACAGCTTCGCTATCCTCACAACATTATTACCAGTCTAATAGATGGCTTAGCAATGCTAATCTCACAATAACAATGCAACCAGCTGAAATCCGCATTTAATTATTTAAAGAGAACGACAATGTTCCACAAAACGCGGATTGCAGATAAGCAATCTGCTTATTTTACACGAAATAAAACAGCTAAGGAAACTTTACTGCTAGAAGACAAGGTTATTAAGTACCTACATGTACAATTCAAAGCATACGAAAGTCAGGAATGGAAGATAAAAGAATGAATAACACTTGTTTTATACCCGTAAGCCCGTCGAAATGAAACATTTCGGAATCAGTGACTGCTGAATTATCTGAATTGTCCGAATAAGCCATTTTAACTTGGCGTGACCTGTGATGTCTTCGGCGACCTTGATGTGAATCGAACTAAGTGTTGACTCAATGAATTGCGTTCGAATATCCTTTGCAGTTTACTTTATTTGGATCAGATCCGTCCATTGGTTCTGGCGTTATGAGGTGAATCAAAGACCCCGCTCCCAGTGACTCGTGCATGGCAAAATACGCCGGCGTCTGCCGAGTTAAAGGGCTGCCCCCCCCAGCCGTCGCAATAGAATCTTGAACATCACTTGTAGGTCACGCCATTACGTGTGTTTTAGTGTGGCATTCCATTCCATCGTGCAGCGGGAAACTACTAGATAGGTTCGAGGGGTGTGATCCGTCAGTGGGCGTGGAGCGTGATCCCATCCCGCTCCGGGCGGTGCTTGGCGGTCATCTCAACTGCTGCGGGTGGGCGGCTTCGGCTCTCCGAGGAGACACCAGTCGGTGACTCGTGGGGCGGTGGTGGCAGACGGAGCGCAGTGACCAACCGCCTCGGCGAGGAGCTGCTCCACTCTATGGTCGTTGATGCAGGATGGCTTAGTCTAAGCTGGAGCCCAGCTCGGCCGGCCTGTCGCGATGGTGCTCGTCCGGCCTGTCTCCTGTCTGGGGAGGGGGCGCCGTGCGAGCGCACTTCCGGCGCGGGTTCGGCTTACCGGGCGTGCCTCGACTGGCGTCTCCCACGTGCGTGGCCAGGCGGTGGAGATTGCCACGCAGCACTTCACTACAGATCACTCACACATCAGTTCGTATCGTTCGATCTCAATCTCTGGACACTATCGCGAGTCAGAAAAGCAACGGGAGGATGCCTCTCAAGGAGCTGCCGCCCCGGTAGCTCAGCTGGCTAGAGCGCTGGCCTGCACTGGTCTCCCCTGTCCTGGCAACGCGGGGTTCGAGTCGCTTCACGCGCTCGCATTTAGCCCCCGGCTGGGAGGGTCAGTTGGCAGCTGGCCCGATAAGGCCGGGGACGAGCTACCGGGCGGCCGTGTCGGTGCATTGACTGCACGTTAAACTTTCGGTCAAAATTCTGCCGATGAACTGGAATTCATGGGTCGGGTGGTGAGACCAGGGTTCACGCAACAAGCTCTGTTTAGCAATAGGACCCTGGTTCATAAAGCCACCCCAGCAAAAACTTGGATACAATTTTTGTTTTAAAGGATATAGTATACTCAAACAAATACAACGATGCCAAGTATGGGTACAGGCATGCGCTGCTGCAGAAGAACCTGGTGGACTTGGCGCCGAAGACTTGTGTGATGACCGAGACGGAGTGGCGCAGAATCGGCGTTCAGCGTGCGGGGGCTGGGTGCATTACATGATCCAAGAGCACGAGCCGCACATCCTGCTCTTCAAGAGGGTGCTCCCCAAGACGGAGAGTTTGGAGATGGGCGGGGCTAAGTGGTGTGGCTGCGGGTGCGGCTGCGGGTGCGGCTGCGGGTGCGGCTGTTGGTGCGGCTGCGGCTGCGACTGCGGGTGCGGGTGCGGGTGCGGGTGCGGCTGCGGCTGTGGGTGCGGCTGCGGCTGCGGATGCGGCTGCGGGTGCGGCTGCGGCTGTGGGTGCGGCTGTGTCTGTGGCTGTGGCTGCGACTGCGGGTGCAGCTACGGGTGCAGCTACGGGCGCGGCTGCGGCTGCGGGTGCGGCTGCGGGTGCGGCTGCAGCTGCGGCTGTGGGTGCGGCTGTGGCCGGCCGTCGTGATGGGTGACCGAGTGGCAGTGGGCCGCGACCCGTCGCCGCCGACACCGGCGTCTGTCTGTTGTACTGCTGCTCATGGCCGCCTTCCATGCTCTGTGTTTCCGTTCACTCATCGCTTTCGTGCTTCGCCTGGCGCCACGTGGGCTGCTGGCTGTGCGACTGACAGGTGGGACGGCTGGATCGCGATCCGTTCACCGTTGATTTCCCTGCGGTTCGTGGTCCTTGCCATTGGTGGTTGGAGTATTTGCATGGTGTATTATGTATTGGCGAAAATACATGTGGTTGTGAACTCTAAAAATGTCAGCACACGAGGAGCCATTGGTGATGCTGGCCGAGTGAGAGCAGGAGAGGGACTTCCATGCTGCAAGTGAAGGATCAGGCACCATACCGCACCAGGAACTTACACACCGACTGCAACTGCAACACTGCAACTGCAACACTGCAACTGCAACACTGCAACAATCTGGCAGAGGAGCCTGATTGCGGAAATACTGCCTTCAATTTAAGCAAACTTGATTTCAAAAGCGGGGCGGGGATGGCCGAGTGGTCAAGGTGTTGGATTCCGGGTACCAAAGGTCCCGGGTTCGACACTCGCACCGCTCGGGACATTTCCCAATCCCGCGGCCCACCGGCGAAACAGTGTGGGCGGCGCCATTAGCCGTGAATGTGCAAAAAGCGCGTCGTGAACCACCCAATAAACAATAAACAAGATTCCAAAAGCAATTCGGTTCAGTAACTGAAACGCAAACGCTGCATGGTGAAGTGTTAGATTAGCACAGTGCTACACGTTCTTTTTGTCTCACAGTTTTCCCGCTCAGGGTACGACGCACACAACCGCTCAGCGCGTCACCTTCCATCGGACACACACTGGCCACACAGTTAGTTGTTTGGCCTCGGGGCACACGGGTCACGTGTCATGACAACATAACTGCGTGGACGGCAGCCGAGTGGCTGGCTCTTAGACGGTGCCGGCTGGACCGGTGCCGACTAAGTTCCCCCGTAAAACTAAGTTCTGAGCTGAATGATAATACCTACCTAGGTTCTTGGCATAATACATGGCGTCAATTTTAACTTTGTTGGACAACATACGTTCAAAGAAAGCGTTGGTATGAAAACTACTAAAACTTGAACTAAAAGACCGAGTCTAATCGTGAGTGAATGAATTCGAAGTTGGAACACTGCAGCAAGAGTTGTATCAAGGTTTGGAGAGCGTGACGGCCAGGCCGGCCTGATCAGATCAACGTTTGTCTCACGGGAGATCGCATATGCACGGGAGAATACCCGCTCGGGCTTCACCCTGGCTCGTAATCATGGTGAGTACATGCATGAACTTAGCAGTCAAATGGGGCGTAAGTTCAGGGACGTCATCGTAGGAACAGGGGAGGGTGCGCAGACGTGCGTCATTTACGTACTTTAAAAAAAAACGTAATCATTTACGATTTAGTTCAAGATCCATTCTGACCGGCGAGGAGGTGTTGGGAGCTGCTCATGATATATATATATATATATATATATATATATATATATATATATATATATACATATATATATATATATATATATATATATATATATATATATATATATATATATATGCATATAAGGGAAGTAGATGTGTGCACTGCAAAAAAAAACAACTGATGAACTGGTGCAGGGATGACGCGGATAAAAGGTGGATGCCTGACAGGAGGTTCTGTACCCCTTGCTTAAAACTAACTTACAATCAATCACATTGTGCACACTAGATGTCCATAGACACAAAATGCCCTGTGGGACCCCTCCCCCCCCCCGAGTGTGAGAAGTCCCCCACCAGTAGTGCGCGTCACAAAGCAACAGGGTGAAACGCATGTCAGGCTAGGAAGTAAAGGGAAATAAGAAGCCCCACGATCTCATGACATCAACGACCTCGACCTGGAAGAGACTGCTGTGAAGGCTTGGTCACCAGTGAAGTTGGCGGGAGAGGTGAGAACCGCCAGCAAACCGGCATTCATTCATAACCGGCGCCCGATCGGCTGCCGGTAGTGGCGATGGCCCGGCCGGCGGACCCATCCCAGGAATGCGCCGACACCCACAGTAATGGCGCAGTCAAACTGGCCGAGACGACCTTCGCCGCGCTACTCGTGTCCATATCATACGCCATCGCCAACGGCCGACACTGTGGCCAGAATTCGTCCCTCTGGCGAGGTCAGTGCAGAGCGGTCCGGAGATAAATCGGGTCCTGACCGAACGTTACCCTTGCCTGACCGAACCTTACCATTAATGTTTGCCTGCGCGTCGGGCCTGTGAGAGTCGGACGTACCGCCACGCATGCCGTTCTTTATTATATCCGGTCATAGTCACACGAAGGGAAGTTGTGAATAACGTATACCATGGGATGTCTTATTCTATGTTTCATGGTTGAAGGGACAGAAGCAAGCTGTGATGAGGGATGAGGAAAATTCGTGATAGAGACCGGGGAGGTAGCGAGGGATAAGAGATACTATTGTGGATGATAGCCACGGACACGGGAGGGGGCCATCAAGGATAGCATGCGGTCACAGGAGACCGTGATTAACAATCATCAGGGACGAGAGTGGCGGTGGTGGCGGACGGCCGCAGATATAAATGGTGCGACGAAGGAGAATATCTGCTGATGCGAGAGACTGTGATTAACACTCATCAGGTACGGGAGTGGCGGTGGTGGGGGACGGCCGCAGGTACAAGAGGCGGTGAAGGGGGATATATGCTGATAAGAGATAATGTGATATAGGATAGCCCGCCAGTACTTGGAACGGTGAAGGAGGATGCCCGCTATGCGAGAGACGGTGATGAAGGTTGGTTGGTTGGTTATTGGTTTTACGACACGTCGACCGTTGAGTCATATAGCATCGCCAATCTCTCACGCCGATTGGTCGCGGGCGAAGAGTAGCGACAGGTGAGATTCGAACCCACAATCTTTCGATTGTGAGACGAGCATATAACCCCTAGATCACTCGTCCCCACGGTGATGAAGGATAGCCTGCCGATGCAAGAGGCGATTACGAAGGATAGCCCGCCGATTCAAGAGACGGTGATTGACAAAGGTGGCTGTGGTCAAGAGATGTCGAGACTAAGGACTAGGGAAATTGTGATAGGAAAACCGGGAATACGAGGCTGCAATCGTGAACTTGTCGAGAAAAGGCGAGACTTCACATGACACATGTCGGGGAAAATGGATGCTGTAATTGAACAAAAGAAAAAATGGAATGAAGAGCTCAGACTGATAAATATCGTGGTAAAGAATGGTTATCATTCGGGAGGTATGCAGGGAACACATTCTTGTTGGAGCAGCGCGTGCTGGATGAAAAGCAACTACACGATAATGCTGTTGCGCGAAGAGATGCCGTGGTGGGGAATCGATGAGGATAGAAATAAATATATTTGAGATCTGAGACAGTTTACGGTGACGGGAAGGATTTCGGGCCATGCGTAGCGTTAAAATCTCTTGAAAGAGATACGCCTGTGATAAACATTTGTTGCTAAGCAACCGTTGCGGCGATGCGTTGCAGTTCCGTCTGGACATGCATGCATGCAATGCGTGGGCGGGCGAGTGAGGGGAGGGTGGACAAGCCAGACAAACAGCACTGAGATGCCGAGCCGTTATCGATGGCGGGCTCGCGTTACACAGCCAGCAGAGGTGCGGCCAGTGACCCGGGGGCCGCACGACGTGCTCCCACTGTGGCCAGGGAAAGCGCCTGATCGAATCTTGCAGAGCAAACCAACAACAGCACGTGGTCGAAATTGGCCGGGCAGATTCGACGGGAGATGACTTTCAGCACGGCCGCGGCGCCGTCTCGAGCTGAGCGGGCGCCGGGCGGCGCCCACGGCGCCCACGGCGCCCTGGCGCCCGCTTCGTCGCCGTTGCAGCGCTGGAAGCGCCGGC